>JACCIY010000603.1:0-72475 GCA_025506505.1 Flaveria sonorensis | reverse complement strand
CTGCGGATGCCTAACTATCAAGAAATGAAATATAATTTGAAGTATAACTTATTATCCATAGATTACCACTCTATGAACATAGATTATACTTTTAAAATATTAACACAACCGTAGTTTACCAATCTTGGATGGTCATATTCTACTTGATTAAGTTTCACACTGTAGCTTTACTGATGCTGAAATGCAATAGCTTCTGCTGATGCTGAAAATGCAATATAGCTTGCTGATGCTTAGAGAGCACTGTTTGAAACTTCTTTGATTGTATGGTCCTAATCAACTGATAGAACCATTTATTGCTATTGGACCTTGTTGACTTTGTTTTCATGACAATTTGTGCACACGAAATATAATTTGAAAAACTTCATGTATCCTTCAGCCAAGTTAGTGCTCAAGTTCAATTCCTTCATTTGAATTTGGATCATTGAATTCATTTTTGCTTCAGATTTATGTTTCATGTATTTCATGTATTAACTACTCCCCTAAATTTGTGATTAATGATAAAGTGTTGCATTCATCATAAATTTATGAAGTAAATAGCATGAAAGGCACATGACTGTCCAAAGATTACACAAATAAATAAACTAAAAGTAACAAAATTGAATTAAATATATGTACATGCATATAAACACATATAATGGGATCATACTATGACACTAAACTTCTTCTGATTGAGTTGATTGTTGAAATGTGACCTGATTCTAGTCCTGATTGCAAGTATGTTGTCCACTTAAATCCAAACAAGAGTATGGAATCAACTAGACATGCTGTTTATCATGTTTTCATGTTTATTAGTGATAAACTGTTATGGGCTCCACATTCAATTCACATTAGAGTTTGTCCTCCGTTTGTGAGTCAATTCATCACTTTTTCACACTTAGAAACTATGTACATTAAGTTATAAATTCTATCTTGAGACATATGAGTTGTCTCATAAATGCTTTGCTACAAAAGCTCTTATGTAAATATACAGTTGATCACTATGGATTCTTTTGAGAGCTTAGATATGATCATCATCAGGTCACCAGGTCTTTACTTACGTAAAACAGAGGTGCCTTTAACCCAGGTCTTTGTTTACAAAACAGAGGGATGATGAGGATCATGATCTTTCACCAGTTGAATACATATGTATCTCATGGTGTTCATAAACCAGGTCTTTGTTCACACAAAACAGAGGGAATATGATTTGCAAAGATAGAAGTTATAAGTGTTTTACATAGTGTGCTTAGGTGAATGAATTGATCACATCAGGATAAGACTTACTGCTTGATCCTCAAAATGAAGTTTCTCACAAACAGTCACCTTTTCATTATGTTAAGCATGCTCTTAGTATAATCTTCACTCAAGTTGAATCTACTTACATATCAAAGAACTTTTGATCAGTTTTTAAAGAAATTTAAGAACTCAGGAAGCAAGCAAAGGCACAGTGTACTATCATTTCAAAAACATATGTCATGCAGAAATAGAAGACACAATAAATAAAGACAATATTTGAATTTTGTATGTTTTTCTGAATGTTTTTTTTATGTTTTTTTTTATTACTATTTACAAGGACAGACACATGCTTTTCTTTGTTAATGATGATTAATCTAAGTTAATCATGCCCAAAGACTCAATTAGAAAATTAAATCTAACTGAATCAAAGGCCTTAGTGAATAGATCAGCAAGCTGATTTGTTGTATCCATTTGACTAACTTGATTAAACCTTTTTCTGAGCAATCTCTCAGAAAATGATATCTGATTTCAATATGCTTTGTTTTACTATGTTGAACTGGATTAGCAGTGATAAACATAGCAGCTGAATTGTCAATATAAATTGGAGTTTGAAGGAAATTGTAACCATAATCAAGTAATTGGTTTTGCAACCAAAGGACTTGAGAGCAACCAGCTGAAGCAGCTATGAACTCAGCCTCAGCTGTGGATACAGATACATTGTTTGCTTTTTGCACTGCCATGAAACAAGTCTTGGTCCTAAAAATTGACATCCACCAGTTGGATTTTCTATTGTTGTTGCATCCTCCATAGTCACTGTCTGAATAAGAGTAGAGAGAGAAGTCTCCATCTTTTGGATACCATAGACCAAGGGCTGGTTTCCCTTTGAGATATCTGAAAATCCTCTTCACAGCATTCAGATGGGACTCTTTTGGATCTGATTGGTACCTAGCACAAACACATACAGCAACATTATGTCAGGTCTGCTGGCAGTTAAATACATAAGAGATCCTATCATTGATCTATATAATCTTTGATCAATAGATTTTCCTGTAGGATCAGGTACAATTTTGTCAATTGTTGAAGCAGGTGTTTTGCATGAAGATGTATTAGCAAGATTGTACTTCTTCTATTTGATGAATATACTTTTCTTGATTGATGAATATGCCATCGTTTTCTGATGAACTTGTAGTCCAAGAAAGAAAGTTAATTCTCCCATTGAGCTCATTTGAAACTGAGATTTCATCAACTCTTCAAAGCTTTCACACAGTCTCTTGTTTGTTGATCCAAATATAATGTCATCTACATATATTTGAACAACTAAGAGGTCTTGATGTTCATGTTTGAGAAAGAGAGTCTGATCAATAGTTCCCCTTTGTATCCATGCTTGAACAAGAAAGATGATAATGTTTCATACCACTTTCTGGTGCCTGATGAAGACCATACAAAGCTTTGTCAAGCTGTATACTCTATGTGGGTAATCAGGATCTTCAAAACCTGGAGGTTGAGCTACATAGACTTCTTCATCAATTTTCCCATATAAAAAGGCACACTTCACATCCATTTGATAAACAGTGAACTTCTTATATGAAGCATAGGCTAGGAATACTCTAATGGCTTCAATTCTTGCAACTGGTGCAAAAACTTCATCATAGTCTATCCCTTCTTCTTGAGTATATCCTTGAGCAATCAGCCTAGCTTTGTTTCTACAACGATACCTCTGTCATCTAGTTTATTTTTGAATAACCACCTTGTGCAATTGGATGTTGGCCTTCAGGAAGATCAACTAGATTCCAGACCTTTTGCTTTCTGAATTGTTGAAGTTCTTCTTGCATGGCTTCAATCCAGCTATTATCTTTTAGTGCAGCTGTAATGTTTGGAGGAACCACTTGTGAAAGAAAACAAGTGAAAAGACAGATGTTTGCAGCTCCCCCTTGGCTTCTTGTGGTTCTTTCATTGAGATCTCCAATGATGTTGTTTATTGGATGAGTCTTATGAATTCTTGTTGTTGGAATGGACTCAACTGGAATAGATGATTCCAAGTTAGTCATATGCATTGATGCAGATATATCCAGCTGAGATGATGAATTTATGAAGTAATCAAATTGATCATCATTGGAAGCTGAATGATTTTCATTTTGTACATCAGCTGCATTGTGAGTGCCATCCGCAGGAGTTACAGGAACATCTACGGATGTATTTCGTGCTTCGCAGGAGTTACAGGAACATCTACGGATGTATTTTGTTGACTTGCTGACAATGACTCTTTGGAATGCAATGGACCATCTCCAATATGTGGAACATCTACTGATGTGAATGGAACATCAGCTGATCCAATATTCACATCTCCGGATGTAGGACACTCATCTGCGGATGCAGAGTCAGCAGCTGCTGATGAAGTGTTTGCATCTGAGGATGTAGATCCATTTGCTTGGTCTTGTGCTGCATTATTGACATTATTTGGTGTTCCTTGTTCCATGATACTTGAAGTTTGTATTCTTGGAGGATCAGCAGATAATGACACTTCATTCATGTTTGGAGGAACAAATGGATAGCATGTATCCTCAGTACCTGCAGCATTCAAATAACCAGAGTTAAATGAGTTTGTGAGTGCATCTATATCAAACAACCATGATGATCCTTTTACAGATTTAGGAAATAAGGATTCATCAAAAGACACATTAGGAGTTTCTTCCATAATGTTTGTTGTGGAATGTAAATCCTATATGATTTAGATGTTGAAGAATATCCAACAAAGAAACCATCATAGGCTTTCTCTGAAAATTTTCCCAATTGTTCTTTTGTGTTTAAAACAGATACATGACACCCAAAAGCTCTAAGATATCCTATGTAAGGTTTTCTTTTAAATAAAAGCTCATAAGGTGTTTTATTGTGTTCTTTGACAATTAATGTCCTGTTTTGAACATTGCATGCTGTGTTCACTGCTTCAGCCAAAAGGTGATTGGCAATTATGAATCAGCTAGCATTGTTCTTGCTGCTTCAATGAGAGTTTGTTTCTTCTTTCAGCAACTCCATTTTGTTGTGGAGTTCTTGGTGCACTGAATTGCCTTGCTATGCCTTTATTCCTGCAAAATGAATCTAAGACAGTATTAACAAATTCAGTCCCATTGTCACTCCTAAAAATTTTAACTTTTAAATCAAGTTGATTCTCAATCTTTGTGACAAACTCCATTAATGTTTCTGATGTTTCACTCTTTTGTTTTAAGAAAAAGACCCATGTGAATCTAGTGAAATCATCCACAACCACTAAACAATATTGCCTTTTTCCAATGCTCATCACATTAGTTGGACCAAAAAGATCCATGTGAAGCAATTTGAGTGGTGTAGTGTTTGTATTTATTATTTTGGATTTATGTGACACTCTATATTGTTTTCCTTTATAACATGAAGGACAATGGTTTGAACAAGAAAATTCTTTCTTTGGCAATCCAATGACTAAGTCATTTTTCACCAATTTATTCATGTTCTTCAAGTTGGAATGAACAAGCCTTCTATGCCACAACTGAGATTCATCTTCTGATGACTTAGATAGCAGGCATGTTTCATTGTTTGTGAGTGCTGTATTATTCATATCCAAAACATATGTGTTCCTTTTCTTGATGCTTTAAGAAGGATCCAATCTTCTGGAACTGCAAAACCTGGCTTAAGAATGTAACAATTAGTGTTATCAAATAATGTGGTATAATTTTGATCACAAATTTGAGACACACTAAGAAATTATATTGCAAATTTTCACAATAATTTACTTTCTCAAATTTGAGCACACCATTAGTTACCATTCCTTCACCAACTATTTTACCTCCCTTCTTATCCCCACCAAATGCCACATAAGAAGCATTTTTATGTTTGAAGTCATGGAGAAGAGAACAGTTTCCTGTCATATGTCTGGAACAACCACTGTCAACATACCACTTGTTGTCAGCTCTCCAAGATTGTTCCTGCACAATTAAAGAAATCAATTAGATTTGGAAACCCAAGTCTTAATGATCTTGGGTGATCCTGTGGAGTCTAAAATTTAACTTCCTCATGAATGAGTCTTGAAGATTCAGTATTAATTTTAGATTCAATTGATTCATTGTGTGTTGTTGTGGTGAGGATGATTCTGTTGATGATGAACTTGTGGAATTTTGTTCTGATTTTTCAAACTCTTCCTCAAGATCTTCTCTTTCTTTGTTTGCTGTTTTGACTTTGATGATGATCCTTGATTATTGAAAGTTTCATCATCCTTTGATTTTGAATGTGAAACATGAGTTCCTTTTTCAAAATTATCAAAGAAAGTATCATTAGCATTTGACTTCTTATTGTTCAAATCCACCTTTTGTGAGGTGTCTTTGATTGTTGAGGAGTCTTTGATTTCTGTTCAGGTTGTCTTTCTTCAAAGGTTCACTATCAACTGATGATTTCTCTTGTGGTTTTGTCACCTTTGTTTTTGTTTTGTTGTTTCTTTAATCTTGAATCTTTTTGATCTTCACTTGATTGAGATTCTGATTCATTCTTCCTTCAGGTTGTTTCTTCTTTGTGCTCTTTGTCTTGTTCTTTTTGTTAAATAACATTCCTGAGTGGAATGGTTATTTTTGTTACAAATAGCACAATGTTTGTTAAAGTAACAGTCTGAAGTCATGTGATTGTTCATATTGCAGATGGAGCAATAACTGCTGAAGTAACAGTCTTGAGTGTTGTGATTTTTCATGTCACACCATTTGCAATACTTTTATTCTGACTCATTATCAGACGCAATCAATTTCTTCTTCTTTTGCTGTCTTTGAGTCTTTAATTCCTTCTTTTCCTGACATGATGTCAAAAGGTTCATGTTTATCAGCTGAAATTTGTTGCTTTGAGCTCACACCTTTTTGAGTTGTTTTCTTGTTGGTTGTTTCTTTTGCCTTTCGCAGATCATCTATTGATTCAGTAGATTTGTTTTTCCGCAGATCTACTACTAAAGGACGTTTCTTCTTCCGAAGAAGTTCTGCTGATACTTGCTTCTTTTCTGTTTCTAGTGAAGATTTGTGTACTTCAGTAGATGTACACTTCTCAATCACTTCAGTTGAAGGTTTTGTTGCTGATGAAGTACTTGAAGACCTTCATTTAGCTGAGCTATTCTCTTGAAAATAGTCTTCAACATGTTTCTTTGCTTTGGAGGATATGGCAACTTTGTTTGCTCAAGTACTTTGGGAATGATTGTTTCCACTGAAACATTCTTACCAATGTTCAGTTGATCTGCACAGTTATCATCATGTTCATCAGAATCATCCTAGTCATCACATCCATCAAAGTCAAATTCTGATTCATTTTGTTTGATTTTATCTGATTCAGAAGACTCAGTTTCACTCACCTCAGATTCATTGTTATTAACTTGTTCAGTACATTTTGTTTCAAACTTGGTGCATGGCACAAAATGATTTGACAAGCTATTTGTTATTGATTCAGGTAAAGTTATATAGTTATCATTCAAAGGAGGTGCAACAATATTATATCCCAACCCATACCTGTTCTTTGATTCAATATGAGAATTCAATAATTTCTAATATTGCTGAGATGAAAGTTGAAACTTCTGAAGTTTCACTTCAGTTGATGCATGATCAGCCATGGATTTAGTTAAGGAAGTGGTCAGATGCTCAACTTGGGATTTTAAGCTATAATTTTCTGAAACAAATTTATCTAAATCTTTTTGTAAAGAGTTAATTTTGAATTGATATAATTTATGTTCTCTTACATGAGATTCATTCAAAATCATTATTTCTTTTACTTTATCAGCCAGTTGTTGAGCATGGACTCTATATCTTTCAACTTCCTCAACACACACTGATGAACACAATCTATCTCTTACCTCTCTAGCCATAGGTGGAACTTTGTTCTCCATGTGGGCCATTAAAGCTTGATTTTCTTCCAAAATTTCCTTCTCATACATGCTCCAGTCACAGGTTCCATCTTGGAGAATGATCATCCCATTTTCTTTAGAATTACTAGGTCCTGCTGATGCATTTGTGGCTGGTGGGGATGAGTTGGTTAGCTATGGTTGTCTATAAGATCTCTGAGATGTTGTTGTTTGATGAGATTGATGCTAATGAGACTGATGTTGCTGCTGTTGTCTCATGTCAGGAGTTGATTGTTGATTACATTCTCCTGAGAAGTGCCTATAGAGATTGCATTTGAAACATCTTACCTTGGACTTATCAACACCAATCTTTGATGTTTTGGTTGCTGTAGCCAAATTTTTGTTTCTTCTCAAGTATTGTTTGGCTCTATAAGCAATCATTGCCATTTGCCATTGAAGATCCATCTCCTCTACTACATCTGGATGTAGTTCTTCCAAGTCTTGTTGGTAGATATTTGCAGGTGTTAAGGTGCTTCCCAAGTAGGCTTGAGAACTTGAACTAAAAGCTGCAAATGCTGCTTTTTGTTCTTCAGAATCCAGAATCATAGTGATGGGCTCTGCTTGGTTGTTGTTTGTTGAAGACTTTGCTGCTGATGTAGATGCATCTTTTCTATCATCAGGTCTTTGTTTTTCTTTTCCTGATATACTTTGAGAAGATTTCTTTGAAGGCTTTGATGCATAAAAGCTCACTTCTTCTTCATCTTCACTCAAAGTACAAGAGTTGTCACTATCATTCTTAGAGATAAAAGCACTTCGAGCACTTTTGGTTTCTTTAAAATGATAAGGTGTGACATGTGTTCTCACACTCTTGTTTCTTGATTTTTCATCCATTTCAAGAGCCTCAACTTTAGCTACCAATGTATCTAAGCCAGTTGCTTTGAGATCAATGGTGTTCTTGAACATGGACACAGTTTGCTTCCAACTTTCAGGCAATGTATGGAGCATCTTTTTGTTCAATTCCTCATTTGTATACTTCAACTCCATGATGTTCATCTCGGTTACCAATTGCATAAACCTATGGAGTTGTTGAGGAATTGATTCACCCTTAATATGATGAAATGTTTCATATTGTGAGCGAAATGTGTCCTTCCTAATGCTTCTAATTTCATCACTCCCTTCACAAAGAGTATCAAGTATCTTCCATAAGGAATTTGCTATTTTATAATTCTCACACCTGATTAGTATTTCTTCAGGTAAAGCCATACTGAGCAAACTGTATGCTCTAATATAAACTTTAACCTTTTTAACATCATCAGGTGACAGATCTTTTGTACTTATGGTTTGATTTCTGTCATTATAATCCGGCCCAAGGGTGGGTGGAATATAAGGACCTTCAGTTACTGATACACATAAGTCAGAATCAGTGTAGTTCACATGATTTCTGAACTTGATCTTCCAGGATTTAAAGTCTGCTTTTGTTTCCAACTTTGGAGGCTGGTACGATGATCCACCGACAAAGCTACTCATTTTAGTCAAATATTGAAGTTTTAACTAAAACAAAGTTTCTTATGAACAGTTAATGAAAGTCAGCCAATAATACAGATCTATGTTTCAATTAATTTGAATATAGATCAATGTTAACCGAGCAATGTAACAATACTCGCTGAAAGACAAATCACTGATTTATTGAATTTTAAATCTTCACACCAAATTACTTTTGCTTAAAAACTATAGATCTAGTCAGAAAACTGATAGATCTATTCAATTAAACAATTCTAACACCGATAGATCAATCGATCTAGATCAATGAGCACTTGGCTCTAATACCACCTGTGAATCAGGAATTATCAGTGTTAGATTGGTTTCGAATTAATGATCGCGGAATTACCATTAATCGTTGTTTAATTGATTAATTAATAAATATCGATGCCAGAGAAAATAAACAATAAATGCTCAAACGATATCAACAATATGCAAAGAATAATGTTTTGAATCAAACGTAATTCGTTAAAACTGATTAATGATTACAAAGAATCAAATAATAATTGTTAACAAAATTCTATGCTATGATTGTGGTTATGATTTTTGGTGTGTTGAAGTGACGGCTGCTAGGGTTTGTGTTGATCGTGCAAAACGATGTGATGGTATTTTTGTCACCGTCTCTTTCTCCTGCTTGATGTGAAACCTAGGACTCATATTTATAGACACACGTGTTTCTGTTAAGGAAACAACGAATCTCTTGGAGTCTGTGATTGACTTGTTGACTTGAAACACTTGTATGATATAAGTACGTGTCTGGTTCTTCCGCAACTACTTTGTTCTTCCGCAGCTACTTTGTTCTTCTGAAGGAACTTTATTCTTCCGAAGGTACTTCACTTCAGTTTCTTCATGTGTGGTGTTTGTTCATCAGTGAATACCCATATTCATCCGTAGAAGATCTTTTGATGAATGTCTTGTAAGAAAGATATCTACGGAAGAACAAAAATGTTCATCCGTAGATGTTTCTTACACTTAGTCAATTTCAGAAATTGACCAAGTATAATGTTTGTACCTGTAATCATACACATAAATCACCGCACATATGGGTTAACCTATATACATAATGCATGCATCAAAATAATGAATTACAAATATTCATTACATGTATTGATTAAAGTTCTAAGCCTATACAAAATGATATAGACCTATTATTCCTAGATCTAACAATGGAGTACTTAAGTAAGTGCCTGACTTGATTGCAAGTGAAGGCAGAACATCAAAAACCATACGGGAAGATCCAACCCTTGCATATACCTGAATGAAAGTGGGAACAAATCACAATGAACTTCATAATGAAATTACCCTGTACGACGAGAGGATGTGATACTATTTGGGTGATCGTAAATTGCTTGATGAAAAGCGCCCACTTTTTTCCAATCCGAGAGACTTACTCATAGGAGAGGTTGGCGGATCTGTTCATCAAGGAGATTGCCAAGTATCTATCTTTCGATTTCCACGTTTTAGAAGAAATTCAATGATGCGATGGGAACTAGGTTACACATTAGCATAGCTTGCCACCCTCAGACAGACGGTCAATCAAAAAGGACCATTCAGACTTTTGAGGACATGCTCCGGGATGCAATGATTTCAGTGGAAGTTGGGATGAGCACCTACCATTGGCAGGTTCTCTTACAACAATAGTTATCATGCAAGTATAGGCATGCCACCAGTAGTTGTGAGTTGGGTGATATTGGGGAAAAGGAGTTAGGAAGTATTGAGATCATCGAGGCCATGATAGAAAAGTTGCAAAAGATCAAGGCCTTTATGAAAGCAGCAAAGGATCAACAGAAGTCCTACGCTGATAAGAGAAGGATGCCAATTGAGTTTCAAGTAGGAGATAAGGTGATGTTGAAAGTGTCACCTTGGAAAGGGATTATCAGGTTCCAAAAGTGAGGGAAGTTGAGCCCAAGATATATCTGGCCATTCAAAATTATTGCCAGAGTTTGTGAGGTGGCTTATAAGTTAGAGCTACCCGATGAGCTAAGTGGGATACATCCGACATTCCATGTGTCTTATCTGAGAAAGTGTTTGGCAAATGATGACACATTGTGTCACTTGAAGATATCATAGTGGATGAACGGCTGAATTATGTAAAACAGCCGATGAGCATCCTCGGTACGAGTATAGTGGAAACACAGGAAAGGGTTAGAGTCTACGTCAGAGACTGAGAAGGATATGAGGCAACATTATCCGCAACTATTTGACGACTGACAAGTTTCAAGGACGAAACCTAAATAAGGGGGTGGACTTGTAACACTTGAATGTTTCCAAAAAGAAAATTAAAGGAGCAAACAGGGTATTTGTTTAAAAGCAATGGGGTAAAAGTGTACAAGGGCCAACCCGGCCCGTAATGGGGTTTAAAAGATAGAAGGGCCACCCATACTCTTTCTCCTAATGCATTCAACTTTTGGCTAGCGAGAGAAAGAAGCTCCCATCTGGTTTGAGAGAGAGAAAGTGGAAATTTCTTCAAGAAGGTAAGATTTCAAGGTGTTTTCTTATCAGATTTAGTCGGGGTTTAAGCTTCTAGACAACTTTCTGTGTTTCTATGTGTTTAGTTGTTTATTTACTTGTGTTTAGGTGTTAAAACTACAGGTTTGCTCTTGGGTTTGTAGTGGTTTGCTCGAAAGCTGGTTAAGATGAGTTCTAGATACCCACTTTTACTTGTTTTCTGCTTGTTTGGGGTTGATATGTGTATTTAAAACTGTGTTTCTTGTCAAACTATGTTTTCCATGAAAAAGATGACTTTTTACGAAAATGATGACTTTTTACGAAAATATGTGTGTTTTTAATGATTCCAGTGTTGATAACTGATGTTTATAATGTTATAAGTGTGCTTGTAGTATATCTAAGCTAAGTTTACATTTTAAGATGTTGTATGGGACTAGAATTCACATAATTAGGACATAAGTGTTAATGCAATTGTTCGTAGTGGGCTTGGGCGTCCGTTGTAGATACTTAGGAAGAATTCATGCATGTCAGCTATGGACACTTTATGATTCATACATGTCCACTATGGACATTCACTGTCCACTGTGGACACTTAGACATTCATGCATGTCCGCTGTGGACACTTAGACATTCATGCATGTCCACTGTGGACACTTAGACATTCATGCATATCAACTGTGGACTTTGGTTGTTCGCTGTGGACCTTAGTCATCCGCTATAGACTTTGGCTGTCCACTGTGGACTTTGGCTATTTGTTATGGACACTTAGTGTTTAAGTCATGCGCTGTGTACCTTATTCACGCGCTGTGAACACTTAGGTTTTTCTTGATATTCTGTGAGATAGAGTTTAAGGTGATTAGTACGTAAGTTTAATGGATGATATGTTTGTTTAATGTTTTTAATGTTATATTCTTGTTATGTGCTACTGTTATGAATAACTAATACTCCATGTTATATGATTATATAATAATGGATATCTTAAAAGTATTATTCATAATCATGTGGACATAAAGGAATAAAAGAAAGACAGTGGATCTTAATGAATGCTACCCCGGTCCCTTATGATGAATGAAAAGCCTTGCAAGCAAAATGAATAGAGGTGCACGACCATGTTGTTGTTAGCTCAACTGATGTGTGGCTATTTCAACCCATAAGGATGCACATCTGGGGTTTAATCCTTGTGATTGACCAATCAATGAATGAATAGGACGTGTATTCATAAGAAGGCTTCATGCCTAGCTGTGTGGGTCAACTGCCAGGGGTAGCTACCATGATAAACATGTATTGGCAAGGTTTCAGCATTTGTTGCCAACCATATGATGTAGGCTTTGCTTTGTTCAATCCTAGTTAATAAAAGAGAAAGATAATGAAAGAAAGATAATGAACGTCCTAACGAATGTTATTAGTCAATTTGACTGTTATTTATAATGATGGGTGACCACTAATGTAAGCTTTCAAAAATGTATATTTTCACATATTAACAAAACTAGAACTCACTCAGCAATGTTGACTTTTTATATGAATATTGTTGGCAGGTAATGAGGTTGCTGGGGATGGCACGATGATGGACCTACTTGGAAAATAAAGATTGGCATCCATGTTTTTGTTGAAACAATGTTTTTGTCTTGTAATACATTAGAAATGTCTTTTTGTACTTAATGATAATGATGTATTTCTTGACAAAAATTATTACTAATGCAATGAAATGGATTTGTTAACTTATTTCACTGCAATGTTTCAATATTTCAATGAGTTGTAATATTTATTGTGCTACGGGTGAGCAACTGTGTGGTTTTCTTGGGATCAGGGCCTTACATCATGACAGCTCCTCAAATTAAAAACAACAAACCATCAACTTCCTCAACACCACCAACAAATCAAACATTCTCATCATGTAACCACACTAATGATGATCAAAAGGCAACTTACAATTCTTTGTGTCAAGTGTTGAAGCTTATCTTAGTGGAAGATTAACTACTGCTCATATGATCCAAGATGATTTTGAAGAAATGGTAACTGATGATGTTGAAAAAATGGATCTTGTATGGCAAATGGCCATGATCACACTAAGAGCTAAGAAATTCTTTAGGAAGGGAAATAAGTTGAACATGAACAAATAAACTAAGCATGGATTTGAGAAAACCAAGGTGAAGTGTTACAACTATGGTGTTAATGAGCATTTCTCCAGAGAATCCAATGCACCAGGAAGCAGCCATAACAAATTTACAAGAGCTCCTCACCCCTCCCTTATCAAAGCTCTCAATCACATCAAGTAAATTAAGGATCACATCATCAACCATCTTATCATCAGACTCAAAATCAGATCACACATCATCAAAAACCATCATCTTCATCTCAACCAACCTTAAGTGCCCTTGTTAATCAACAAGATGGATGTGTGATTGAAGTATGTATGCTAAAGAAGTGAAGCCAAACTATCAAAATCATGCTCTCATGGCCACATCAATAATACTCCAGCTCCAATGCCTAAAGAGGTAAAAGCCAATCTCTTTAGTAAAAAAATGCATCAATAAGGTGCAAGGCTACAGAGAACACAATTTGAAATTGGCTGTCATGGTAAAAGAAGAGAAGGTTAAATATGAGATGTTAAAACATAACATCATAGATTTTGATACTAAATTAATTCTCTACTTGCAGACATTGAGAAGCTTCATGGAGAAAAGTACACTCTTGAAGTTCAGGTTGAAAATTTTATCGAACTTTTAACAAAGTCAAAAACTGATCATTCAGCCATAAAAGTCAAACTTGAGAAATTTCAATTTTTATCTACCATGCTACAAGAGTTGCTGGATGCAAAAAGGGATCCAAAGGATATGTCTAGCATAGGCTATAATGCTTATCCCCCACCATAGAATGACAACTACACTAACATGCCTAAGCCTTTGACCAAATCAGATTCAATTGACATTGACACTATCAAATCTAAATCTGAAAAGTTTTGTCAAACAACAAACCCACAAAACAAACCCCAGGTTTATATGGAAACTGATGTTGATAAAATAATAAACGGTCACCTAATTAAAATCTAAGAATGCTCAGACAAGACAGGGTATGTAAGCAAGCCTAAACGTCCCATCAAAGCCATCATAACCTTTGTGAAATTCACTTCTGCAAATATGTTGAGTGAAAAGGATGCAAAATCCAAGATGAAATCATCTGCTGAAAGCAGGTTTGATAATGTGGTCAAAACTCATACGAATTCAAACACATAAGACCAAGATTCGACAAAAGGTAAAACACAAGCATCTTTGTCAAACTAAGGAAAAGCAAAGAAAAAGCTGACACTTCTCCAAAATCAAAACCAAATGTGTCATTGGACATTTTTCCTCTAAAGGATGTAAACAACTCTGAGAAACAATGCAACAAAACATCTAGGAAACAAAGACATCAATTTAAATCTCCAACTAGTTGAATTGTGAAACAATCTACTTAGTTTAAGAAAACAGATGTTGCTTCCTCATCACACCAAGGAGCAAAGAAACACAACACAAGAAAAGTTTCATCACATCAACCCAAGCAGCAATAGAAGTATTGTGACAACTATCACATTACAACCACACAACAATTAAATTCTACTTTAATAATTATTGTTCAATCCGTAAAATGCACAACCATTCTACTAAAAACTGTCGTTTTAACAAATAGCATGCATTGTGTGAGATAAAAAATCATAATACTTATGATTGCTTTTTCACCATGATAGGGTTGAGATCCCCATAAAAGAAACTAGTATCACCTATCTCACTCAGGTTTGCACATCATGCTGTTGGGGTTTTCACAAGTTTATCAGAGTCATTTTATCCTTATAAAATGAAAAATGCAGCAGAATTAGGATGAAAAACTTGTTAAAGTTAATATATATAAACCAATTTCTATATCTGTTAAAAACCCGTAATGGATAGTTATATGAAAAACATGCTTACAAACAACCATAGGGTGTTTAGAATTCTACCTCTCAAATGGGTCAGAGGAAGAAAATCTTTGAACGGCAGCTTCCAAAGTAGGAGGCCTCAAGCTTGTCTACCCCAAGCTTCCAAGAAAACACCAGGCTACTAGGATTTTCTTCACATGAATGATCTCAGTTCACTGTTCTCTTCAACCAATCGAGAGAGCACCGACAAGAACACTGATCTGCACCTTTTGTGTGTGTTGTAAGTTATCAGAGAGAGTGGTTGATTGCAATCATATATTGCACGTCCTGTGAAACTGAATTTTAGAAAGAGAAAAAAGTGGGCGGGATCCATCCCTTTAACCCATCCGCATTTCTCTAATATTCATCCGCCTTACTAAATGCAGATGAACATTATCTAACCGCATTTGTAAATGCGGATGAAGAAATTTCATCCGCATTTCCCAAATGTACATCTGCATTTGTAAATGCGGATAAGTAGTTCCATCAGCATTTCCACAAATGCACATCCGCATTAGTAAATGCGGACGATCAGCTTCATCCGCATTTCCTTAAATGCTCATCCACATTAGTAAATGCGGATGAAGAAATTCCTTCAGCATATCCACAAATGCACATCCGTATTTGTAAATACAGATGAGGACCATTCATCTGCATTTCCTCAAAACACATCAGCATTAGTAAATGTGGATGAGTAATAAAGAAATGCGGACAAAAAGACTTGTATTCTTTGTTCAACCATTTGAATAACAATACAAAATACTCTCTCTCTAGAATAAATTATCCATATAAATTATTTACAACACTAGTGCAAATATTTAGAAACCCAATTTCTAAATACTTCAAGTGTCAATATTTATTTACATGATCGAATCATAAAATAAATATTGTGGGTGTTTGTCTAGCTTGTTATTGGGTATGACCCGACTTGGATCATAACGTACTAGCCATATCAATTCAATATGTGCCTTGGGCAGACTGTTCCCAATAATCTCCCACTTGCACAAGATACATAGAGAATTGATGCAAGTAGTAAATACCGCCTAACAACGGTTTACTACCCCTAATACGCATGACGAAATGCCATTCAATAACATCATCTTCCTCAAGTACCTTACTTGAAAATGATTTAGGTGAATCTATCATTTCCTTTTGTTATAGATGTCATGTTAAATCCAGAGACACAGAATGATCATTCCCTGTTGATTTAACTTTATCAGACCTTAGACATACTACTCTCAATGAATAAGAGGAACAAATCCCATCTTGACTACATATGTTTCTCACAATCACCTTGTATGACAACTGTAACTAGCCTTATGTACTGTCCACATTTCAGAACAGCAAAGAACTAGATCAAGTATAATATTCAGTGAATATCGAAACCCAATATGTATCTCAGGTTGGAGGATACAATGATATTCGCCTTTACTCAAATTTACTTACAATAAATTAAATAATTCCATGCAGTAAAATTTGAGAGCGTGTCTGTCTAATATTTGTATCACACAAATATCTATGAACCTTGGTAGCAACCTCTTGCTTTATATGCATACCTTATGAATATCTACCAATCCAAGTTCATAATAATCTTACCTTCATATTTGTTCCCACAAATATGACCGACTACGAACATTTAGAATAATATACATATTCATGGATCTAAACATGCTAAAATGGAACATAACTCATAGTATCATATATATATATATATATATATATATATATATATATATGAGTCAAAATAACAATTGTTCTGTTGTTTAAATACTAAATAGATCAAATCGAGTCACTAGAATATCGAAGTCCTAAGGCACAAGTATGACTCTTATGCTTTGGCCTTTCAAAGAGCTTCGTGAGTGGATCCGCAATATTTTAATCGGTGTGAACTTTACGAATACATATCTTTCCTTTTTCAACTTCATCCCTTAAGTAGTTGAATCTCCGCTCAATATGCCTTGTCTTTTGATGTGCACGGGGTTCCTTGATTAGAGCAATCACACCCTCGTTGTCATAAAAGATCTCTAGGGGATCTTGAATGGTAGAGACTACCTCTAGATCGGCAATGAATTTCTTTAACAATGCAGCTTCTTGTGCTGCCAATGAAGCAGCAATGTATTCCGATTCTGTAGTGGACACTGCTACCGCATCCTGCTTTGAACTCTTCCAGGACACTGCCCCTCCATTCATAATAAAGACATACCCTGATTGTGATCGAGAATCATCTCGATCAGTTTGGAAACTCGTATCCGTGTAACCTTTTACAACGAGTTCCTCTTCACCAGATCCGTATATTAGAAACATATCCTTAGTCCTCCTAAGGTATTTCAATATACTCTTAATAGCCATCCAATGGCTATTTCCTGGACTCTGCTGATAACTACTTGTCATGCTTAAAGCGCATGACAGGTCCGGTCTAGTGCATATCATTGCATACATGATGTATCCTATAGCAGATGCATATGGGATTTCCTTCATCCTTTCTTGCTCATCCTTTGAGCTTGGACATTGAGATGCACTCAATATTGTCCTTCTTTTAATAGGTACCAAACCTTTCTTAGAGTTCTCCATCTTGAACCTTTTCAAGATTTTATCCATATATGCACTTTTGTTTAAACCTATCAACCACCTTGATCTATCCCTAGAGATCTTTATTCCTAAAATATGCACTAAGATCTTTGATGGAAAAACAACTTCCAAGCTAGGTTTTAACACCTTCCATGGTTGGAATGTCATTTCCGAACAGTAATATATCATCAACATACAATACTAAGAATGTGATGATGCTCCCACTAGCTTTCTTATACACACAAGCTTCATCAACGTTCTTGATCAATCCAAATTTCTTGATCTCTTCAGCAAAACGTTGATTCCAACTTCTCGATGCTTGTTTCAATCCATATATTGATTTCTTTAACTTGCATACTTTATTAGGATATTATGGATCGACAAAACCTTCGGGCTAAACCATATAGACATTCTTTTCGAGATGTCCATTAAGAAAAGTAGTTTTGACATCCATTTGCCAAATCTCAGTCATAATATGCAGCTATGGCAAATAATTACCTAATTGACTTTAGCATTGCCACATGCGAGAAGTTTCATCATAATCAACCCCTTGAGTCTGAGTTAAACCTTTTGCTACAAGTCTTGCTTTGTAAGTATCCAAGTTTCCATGTATATAGGTTTTCTTCTTGAAAACCCACTTACATCCAACCGGTTTGGAGTTAAGTGGTGGCACAACCAATTCCCACACTTGGTTGTCATACATTGATTGCATCTCTACGTTTATGGCTTCAAGCCACTTGTCACAATCCAAATTGGGCATTGCATCACAATACATAGTTGGTTCATCCGAGTCAACTACATAGCATCGATTCATGAAAAATCCATATCTTTTTGGGTGGATAGCTAGTTCTACCAGATATGCGAACGTTTTGTGTGTATTGATCAACCACTTGATCATTATCAACAACCTCTTGTTGATTTCTAGTATCAACCAAACATGTATCGGCATGTGGTTCTCGATCCTCATCAAGTTCCACTGTTCTATCGGTAATTCCTTCCATAAGGAATTTAGTTTCCAAGAACTCAGCCTTACGAGCAATAAATACCTTTTGCTTTGTTGGATTGTAGAAGTAATATCCCATCGAGTCTTTGGGATATCCTACAAAGATACACTTAGTGGATCGGCTTTCTAACTTGTTTAGGGTGTTTTGCATAACATAAGCTTCACAAACCCATACCTTTAAATATGATAACGATGGAACCCTTCCATGCCATATTTCAAAGGGTGTCTTATCCACTTTCTTGGTTGGGGCCATATTAAGAATACGGGGTCGCGGAGAGCAATACGAAACCCCAACATGATAGAGGTAGTGTGCTTCTAGCCATCATAGATAGAACCATATCCAATAGGGTTCGGTTTCTCCTCTCAGACACACCATTATGCTGTGGTGTTTCGGGTGGAGCAAGCTGTGAGACAATCCCATAACTCCTAAGATGATTGTTTTGTTGAGTTGATTCTCTACTTCATTCTTGAAGATTTTGAACGTTCCAAAAGCTTTATCTTTGTGTCTCAAGAAGTACACATAACCATAACGACTATAATCGTCGATGAAGGTAATGAAGTATCTTTCACCATTCCTTGTCATTGCTTTAAAAGGACCACATACATCCGAATGTATGATTCCTAATAAATCTTTTGCCCTTTGGTTAGTCCCACTAAAGGGTTCCTTGGTCATCTTTCCTGGTAAACAAGATTCACACTTATCAAATGAACCCTCTTCATTTGCATCCAAAAGACCATTCTTTTGAAGTGTTTGAATGCGATAATTGTTTATGTGACCAAGACGACAATGCCAAAGATATAATTCAATTAAACCCATTTTAAGTTTCTTGGTGCTTGATTGGTATAACGAGTTATTAAAGGATGAGTCATCATGAACCAATTCATAAATACTATTAAAAGGCATAGCCTTAAAATAAAATATATCATCCATAAAAACACAAATACCATCGTTTACAAACTTTAATACATAACCATATTGTTTCAGAAGGGAAACAGAAATTATATTCCTAGTCAAACTAGGAGCATACAAAATATTCTTCAAAATGACTTCCAAACCACTTGGAAGCTTCAAGATATAGTCTCCTAGGGCTTCGACATCAACCTTTGTGTCACACCCCAACCTTAACGGCGGGAACGTCTAGGTGTGAGGGTTAAGATTGTTCATGCCACACAACACTAAATTAAAAATGACAATATTATTAAATATCAAGATTCATAACGTATATAATGGAAATAACATAAGTTCAACAATCAAATACATAAGTTTTCAAGCGTCATGTGACAATAAATGTCTTTTTATTATAATCCAGGTCCAATCCTAGATGTGACCAAGTCTTCAAAAACAAGCTAAGCAGTATCATTTCCTGAAACATGTTAAAAATAATGTCATCAATATGTTGGTGAGTTTCCATCATTTTAGCATACATATATATATATATATATATATATATATATATATATATATATATATATATAAAATATGGCAATTCACGTCATAGGTTATTGAATAAAGTAAGTAAAGATGGATGAACAAATGTAACAATCAAACCTTGACAAATATGGCCATTACAAGATTAAACGATTAGCTAAGTGTATTTGGTTCCCATAGTGCTCAAGAATACGGCACTAGGAGTCGGCAATCACCACGGCTTTAGTATCAAATAGGCTTGTCAGGCCCATAGATCTATGACATCGCTAGGCTAGCAATAGTTAATGATTGTATCTTACAAGAGTCATCACATGATAGTTACAAGAGTTCAAATAACCATGACAAAATAAGATGAATTGCATAAGTGTTACAAGAGTAAAAACGTGTTTACAAGTGTGTTAAATATAAGATTAACATGCTTCACCCCAAAAGTGTGAAATAATATAAAATGGGGTATGTAAACTCACTTGATTTATATAGATGAGCAAATAAGAAAGCCCTGTATAAAACGCCGAAGATTCGTTAATGTTCAACCTAAATGAACGACGTATTAAGTTAAACATGATTGGTACACCGGAATCCACGGTTTAAGTTCTTGATTAAATCATTAACCCATGATTTTAGATTATAAGATACATATATTTTTATTATTCTAATACTTAAATAATTAAATAAGAATTTTAGTGATTAAAACCATTAATAAAAGTTAAACTTTTATTATCAAAGGATTATTATTTTCTATTTGCTAAAATAGTAAATTTGTAGATTTAAATGATTAAACTAATTCATTCAAACTCAATAGATGCACATTTTAAATATGTACATATATATATGTATTCTCACTCAAATATATAATTGAGTTTGTAAATATATTTTATAAAAAAATGAGGAATTTATTAAGTTGAAATTATTGAGAATTAAAGGAATTCATTACATTAAACTTAATAATAAATGGTATTTTGTAACAATTTTTATAATTTTTCAAGTAAAAGAATAACAATTTCTTGATTGAATTTTTAAGAAAATTTAAAGAAAATAATTTTATTTAATTTCTGATTAAAAATGATTTTTATATGATTAATAATAATATTTAGATATTTTCTGAATTTAAAAATTAATAAAAACCTTTTAAAAATTTAAAGGCAGGGACTCGGGTTCGAACCCGGGTCCCTTGCCAAGCCAAACCAAGTTTCAACTACCGGGCCCAGGCCTTGTTTAGTGTCAAGGAACCAAATTTAATACTTAAAACATAAATTCAGAAAATCCCAAATTCAACTGTAAGGCCCCGTTCCCCGAACGCTTACAGGTGGTCAATCATTGCACACAAAGCATAAAACATACATTAACTTTACTAAAATATTGCAGTGGAATTCTTTTAAACAAACCATTTCATTATAATTGCTTTTGCAAAATAATACATTGTAGTTAACTGTTACAAAATATCATAATTTGCATTACATCACAAAAACATAATAATCTAAACAACAGATGCCATCCAAAAATGCCAAGTAGCTGTCCCGTGCCATCCTCAGCAACATTACCTGCCAACTGGAAACACATAAAAGTCAGCGTTGCTGAGTGAGTTCTAGTTTTATAAAATAAAATACTTTTCTTTCGTTTAAAACCATTCTTTCTTTACTTTCACATGTGATCATGCATCATACGTACATATAGATAATAATTTATTATTATCTTTCATCGTCATTCGTTGACTTCCGTTCATTCATCATCGTACGTCATCTTTATCATTCGTTATCTTTCATTCCGTACATTTCATTCATTAACCTTCCTTCGTTCATTCTTTCCGAATCAATGTCATCAGCTATACCCTAAACGTAGGCACAAAGCGGGTACTGGGCCGAAGTTTATCAAACTTCCATTCATTGCGCACAAAGCCTGGCACCAGCACCGGGGTAAGCGACAAAGATCCGGGTCAATCTCATGGATTGAATCCCTTACGAGTCTTTTGTGACAACACAGTCACTCACCTCAACTTTGGCATACAAGTCTTTTGTGACAACACAGTCACTCACCTCAACCTTGGCTTACGAGTCTTTTGTGACAACAAAGTCAATCACCTCAACCTTTGGCATACAAGTCTTTTGTGACAGCACAGTAACTCACCTCAACCTTTGGCATACAAGTCTTTTGTGACAGCACAGTCACTCACCTCAACCTTTGCTTGCAAGACTTTTACATTCATGCATTACTTCGATAATGCATGCATTCTTTCATTCTTTACGTTCCCTTTTTCATTATCTTCCGCTTTACGTTACATAATACTTCCATTTACTTTCATAATCATACCACGTAAAGCCACGAAAAATAACATACATAACAAGGAACATAACATAAATATAACCATACCATACATAGCATCATCATCATATCACATAAGACATCATAAGGTCAACTTACATTACTCCTCGGGAACATCCCAAGTCAAAGCCTACACTTTACATTTTCCCCAAAATTTCAGAAAATATTCTAAGGCATAGGCGCATGTGCACTATGCAGGCGCATGGCCTTCTGGGCGCATGGGAACACAGGTGCATGGGGAACTTTCAGGCGCATGGGCACTATTTGGGCGCATGACCCAACACTTAGTCTCCTGGGCAAATTTCTAGGCGCATGGGCACTATACAGGCGCATGAGTGCCTAGGCGCATGGGCAGTTTTGGGTGCATGGAACACCTGGTCAATCTCAGCCTATTCTAAGCACATGGGCAATATTTGGGCGCATGGGTTTTGGGCGCATGGGGCAACACTTAAGCAAATTCAACCGTTGGGCTCATGGGCCAAATCCAGGCGCATGGGCAACTAACACATACAAATAACATCATAACCTGCCCCAAATCATCAATTCATCACGTTCTAGGCTTAGTTCTAGCATTCTAAGCATTAAAACATGAACATAACACAATCATAACATTATAAATCACCCAAATCATAACCCACCCACATTCACACATACACATACATACGGGTACAAAAACCCATATTCATAAAAACATACATACATGCATTTCCAGCCCCAAAATCAGTTAAAACAAGTAAAAAGGGGGTTCTAGAACTCACCTTTAACAAACTTCCGGATGAACTTCTTCAAAACCGATTGTACTATGAGTTCAACCACCTAAAACCAGCTAAAACACAAAACCCGAACACAAAAACACACATAAGCATACAACCGAGGCATGGGCCGGCTAAGAACAACTTAAAAACACTAAATTCTTACCTTGAATTCGAATCCTTCTTCTTCTTCTCTCTAGAACCGAAGTTTTCTCTGCTTTCTCTCTCTAGAATCGGCAGAAAGGTGAAAAGTGGCATGGCATGGGCGGCCATGCTACTTTTGTACAAAATAATAATAAATTTTGTACCTTTTTACATATTTAACCCCTCTACTTGGGTTTTATTGCGTTTCTTTCTTATACTCCACTTTTATTCTTCATTTTGCACCACTTTAAAATATCCGGGTGTTACAATTCGATGTGTGGGTGTTTGTTTCCCACCTAAAATAGGTTATAATCATGCATTTTATTTACCTGATTTCAATGGAATTGAACAGAGCAATGGGAATGAAGGTGCCGACGGGTCTCGATGGCAATTCGATGTGTGGGTGTGATTTTTAGGAAATTGAGGTTATAGGGAGTTAAAAGGGGATGCTATGATCATTAGCCCTTTAATTTATAGTTCCAATTCGAGCGATTTGGTGCCCAACGGCACTAAGGTTAATGTCGGTGGTTTCAGGTCGAATTAAACGGGTTTAAAACCGTTCCAGGTGGAATTGATCATACTAAAAGCTTCGAAATGATTACACAAACGTTCATGTTCGTTTAATTTTAATAATACTGCACTTTAATGTGATAACGAATTGAAGCTGTAATTGGGTTCGGTTTCGGCTTAAAGGATTAACAAATCGCAATTAAAGTTCGATTAATTGTCATTACCATGTTCGAAACGGCTTCACGACTTGATTTGGACCTGTTTGGGGCGTTAAAATCTTGTAATTTTGGTGTATGGTGGTGACCGGAGCCGCGCCAGAGATGTGGTCGGCCGGTCACCGGATTTACGGGGGGGGGGGGGGGGTTGAATTAAAAAGAAATTACAGTTTTAGTCCCTAGTGTTTTTAACTTTATTATTTCATGCCCAAACTATTAATTTACAAGTTTTTAAAATATTAATCTTATATTATTTTATTTTATTTGCAAGATTAACACTTATTATGATTATTTAATATTATTAGTATTATTATTTTATCATTTTATTATTATTTTCATTTTTATTATTAATATTAATATTTTCTTTTATGTGCTATTATTTTTGTTATTATTAGTATTATTACCATGGTTATCATTAATTATTTAATTATTTAAGTATAGCCAACTATAATGATTTCAAGAGATTACAAATAAGTCCTCGTACTTGCATTAATAACAAAACGAACCCTTACAAGAGATAACGACGTTTAACAACATTTAACAAAAACACGAGAGGTCACAGTCTCCCCAACTTTAAGAAATTGTGTCCCGAAATTTAAGACCAGACTAAATGAACAGATGGGGATATTTCTTCTTCATGAAATCCTCGCGTTCCCAGGTGAACTCAGCTCCTCGTTTGTTTTCCCAACGAACATTGACGATGGGCATGGTAGTTGTTCGGGTCTTCTTCAGCGTTCGGTCCATAATCTCGACAGGCTTCTAGATAAAATGCGAGGACTCATCAACTTGGATTTCTTCCAAAGGAACATGCAAATTTTCATCGGGCAAACATTTCCTCAAGTTTGAGACATGGAAGACAGGATGAACCCCGCTAAGTTTAGAAGGTAGTTCCAGTTTGTAAGCCACTTTCCCAATCCTTTCCATAATCTTGAAAGATCCTACAAAACGTGGGGCTAATTTGCCCTTCTTCCCAAAGCGAACCACACCCTTCCATAGAGAAACTTTAAGAAGAACCATGTCGTCAACTTGGAATTCTAACGATTGCGTCTTTTATCGGCATAACTCTTTTGATGACTTCTAGCCACCTCAAGGTTATTTCAGATTTTGAAGACTTTGTCGGTCGTTTCTTGGATAGTTCGGGACCGGTAATGAAGTTCTCTCCAATGTCAGTCCAACAGATCGGAGAACGACATTTACGACCATATAAAGCCTCGAATGGTGCCATCTTGATACTTGAGTGATAACTATTGTTATACGAAAATTCTGCTAACGGCAGATGCGTATCCCAGTCACCACCAAAATCAAGGACACAAAGACGTAGCATGTCCTCAAGGGTTTGAATTGTTCGCTCGGTTTGACCGTCTGTTTAAGGATGGTAAGCTGTGTTTAAATCCAGTTGGGTACCCAAGAGTTCTTGCATAGAAGTCCAGACATACGAAGTGAAACGAGCATCACGATCGGAGATAATGTGCAACGGCACGCCATGACGACTCATAATTTCATCGATGTAGATACGAGCCAATCTTGAAACCTTGTAAGTGTCTCGTATGGGTATGAAATGTGCCGTTTTGGTCAAACGGTCAACAATCACCCATATACTATCATGGCCACGAGAGGTTCGTGGTAACTAGTTATGAATTCCATGGATATATGCTCCCATTTCCACATAGGGATTTCAGGTTGATAAAGCAAACCACTAGGCCGTTGATGTTCGGCTTTGACCCTTGCGCACGTGAGACATTTGGAGACATAAGATGCAATATCCTTCTTCATTCCTGGCCACCAATATTGGCCACGCAGATCCATGTACATCTTATCGGACCCCGGGTGAATAGAATATCGAGTTTGGTGAGCTTCATTCATGATGAAGTGACGGAGATTGTCGCGATTCGAAATCCAAATCCGGTTCAAGAAATACCACATGCCATTTGGTTTCGTCTCCAATTGTGACCGAAGGTTAAATGCTAGTTCATCATCCTTCCCTTCTTCGGTTAACGCCGCTTTTTGAGCCTCGCGGATGCATAACTCGAGATCACTATCAATTCTTATATTTTGAAGCATGATAGTAGCCTCGTTAACATCCACGCAGATCTCGGTATCAAATTCTCCTAATGTGTCAAACCATTGTCTTCGATCTCGGATTTCTTGAAGTGAGACAGTCTTGTTGTGGATCTTACAGCACAGCTCGTCGGCTACAACATTCGCCTGTCCAGGATGATAGCGAATGTCGCAGTCGTAGTCGCTAATCAATTCAACCCAACATCTTTGTCTCATGTTGAGATCCTTTTGATTGAACAAGTGTTGAAGGATCTTGTGGTCGGTGTAGACTATACATTGTGTCCCATAAAGATAATGCCGCCAAATCATCAAAGCAAATACCAAGGCACCAAGTTCGAGATCATGAGTTGTGTAGTTCACTTCATGAACCTTTAATTGCCTTGACTCATAAGCTATGACCTTGCCTCGTTGCATGAGAAGACAACCAAGGCCTTGACTAGACGCGTCGCAATACACAGTGAAGTCATCGTTTCCATCGGGAAGAGTTAAGATAGGAGCATTACACAGTTTGTGTTTCAAAGTCTCGAAAGTCTCTTCTTGTTCGGGTCCCCACTCAAAAAGTATATTCTTTTGAGTTAGCTCTGTAAGCGGTTTAGCAATCTTCGAAAAGTTTGCAATGAACCTACGGTAGTAACCCGCTAAACCAAGAAAAGAACGAACTTCGGTTGGGGTCGTGGGAACACACCAATTTTTCACGGCTTCTGATTTTGCAGGGTCAACGTGAATTCCTTGGCTATTTACCACATGACCTAGGAATTGAACCTCTTCAAGCAAGAATTCGCACTTGGAGAACTTGGCATATAGTTGTTCCTTCTTCAAAAGATCGAGGACTTGGCCTAAATGCGATTCATGATCGGTCTTTGTCTTGGAGTAGATGAGAATATCATCAATAAACACGATCATGAATTTATTCAAGTACGGTTTACATACTCGATTCATGAGATCCATGAAAATAGCAGGTGCATTAGTCAAGCCAAAAGGCATAACCATGAACTCGTAATGTCCATATCGAGTACGAAACGCGGTCTTTGGAATGTCGTTGTTGTGAACTCGTAGTTGATGATACCCAGAACGTAGATCGATCTTTGAGAATTGTGTAGCTCTTTGAAGTTGATCGAAGAGATCATCGATTTAAGGAAGAGGGTATCGGTTCTTGATAGTGAGTTTGTTGAGTTCTCGATAGTCGATGCACATACGGAATAAACCATCTTTCTTCTTCACAAATAGTACGGGTGCACCCCATGGTGAAGAGCTAGGTCGAATAAAACCCTTATCGGTCAACTCTTTCAGTTGACTAGCTAGTTCTTGCATTTCAGACGGTGCAAGATGATAAGGTGACTTATCCACGGGGTTCGCACCAGGAATCAAATCGATTTTGAACTCAACTTCTCGAATGGGAGGCAACCCACTAAGATCCTCGGGAAACACCTCGGGAAAATCTCGTACAACAGGAATATCCTCTAATTCCTTCCCCCTGGCTTTCGTGTTAACTACGTAAGCCATGAAAGCTATATAGTTTTTACTCAAGCACTTTCGGGCCTTGATACAAGACATGAGTTTAGGTCTTTGGGATGATCTCTCCCCAAAGACTTTTAAGGTATCACCCGATGGTAAAGGAATTAGAATGCACTTCTCGAAGCGTATAATTTCCGCGTGTTGTTTGTCTAACCAATCCATGCCGATAATGATTTCGAAGCTCCCCAGTTGCATAGGAATAAGGTCGATAAGAAACTCGTGCTCGTTAAGACTTAAGATGCAATCGCGTATGACAACGTCAACTACGATTGACTTTCCATCGGCAACTTCGACCGTAAAGGATCTTTCTAAATTAGAACGTGGCTTAGAAAGAATAGGCTCGAACTCTAAAGACACGAAACTCTTATCCGCACCCGAATCAAAAAGTATAGATGCATATCTACTATTTACAAGGTACATACCTGCCCAGATAATAAACTATCATTGGCACATGGAAAGCAGGCAGGAATTTTACAAGATAAAAGAACGATTAAAGGAAAATAGAGATGTACCATTCACTACGTCGTTGTTGGCTTGGGCTTGGTTGGCATTGATGTTGAAAGCCCTTCCTCGAGCCAGTGGCACATTTCCCGCAATGCGAGGACATGGTGGATGGAAATGCCCAGTTTCGCCACAGTTGTAGCAGGCTCGATTAGCAACCATTGCAGCATTATCCGGGGCACGATGGGAAGTAGCCACCAAATGACCATACTTTCCACACAACGAGCAGATTTGGTAAGGAGTGTTCCCCGCATGATGGTACTTGCAGGTGTTGCACATCGGGTACGACCCAGTATAAGCCCTTGCCACGGGGGCTTGATTTGCAGTGACAGCTTGCCTTTAAGGGGCATTTGGTGTTGTCACAGCATAATTGCGGGCCGGTGTGAACTTACGGTTCTTGCCTTTGAATGATGATTCAGCTTTCACCTCCTCTGTTGCTTCAGGAGTCACCTTCACAGTTGACTTGGCACCCTTCATGTCAAGGTACCAGCCTTAATATGGTTTTCAGTAAGCTGGGTGGTGATATCGATCGCCTCCTCCAAAGTTGTGGGCCTAATTCCCACCACAGCATCTTGGATTTGAGGCGGTACCCCCTTGATAAATTTCTCAATGCTTCGGGGTACGGTATCCACCATGTGTGGTAGAAGCATGCTCAGTTCATGATGATGGGTAGAGTATGCCAAATGGTTTCCACTTTCCTGTTTAAGGTTCCAGAACTCCTCCTCTAGTTTCTGCAATTCACTTCTCGGGCAGAAATTTTGGACCATTAAGTCCTTAAACTCCTCCCAAGACAACGCCAAGGCAACTTCAGCACCTCGGTTCCTTTTCTCACTATTCCACCACGTAAGCACCCTCGAGACACTCGCTGTTGATGAACGTGTTTTCCATACTCTCAAACCACTTGAGAAGTCCAGTGGCTCCTTCCTTTCGGATAAAGCTAGTGGGTTCGAGTTGAAGTGCTTGAACGTACAGGTGCGGTTGTTCCCACCTTGGTTGTTGCTATTCTCCCCATGACCATTGTTGCCATCCCACCATTATTTCCATTAGCGTTGTTGCTATTGTTGGCATCTACGATGCTACTAAGTTCAGCAACCATGGTCAGGAGTACATCACCCATTTGACAGGCGATCATCGCGGCAAGTTTGCGGTCGAAGGTAGCACGTTTTCCTTGGTGACAGAACATTCTATAAGATAGATATAAAGAAAAAAAATATTAGTATTCGGAGATAAACCAGTTCAGGAAATCAAGAATTTTTGACATTTTAAATATAACCAAGATGGTTCCATTTGGTATCACATAGCCAATAGGAACATGGACACGTCGAGGTGACTTAATTCTGGTTAACTTGGGAAAGATGTGTATGTTGACCATAATTTAGCACTCATCCCAGAAATCCCCAGGTAAGCATAACAGGTCTTGCAATGAGATTTATATGAAATGCTTGCCTTAGCCCGAGGGCCTTTTATGAGGAAATCCATAATACAGGTGTTTATGTGTCACACACCTTCCTATAGGTCACCAGTATTAAAACCTCGATGAGATTTTTAAGATTTAGACATATTGTCTAAGGAATTTTCTCCACTCGATAAGATGCGTAGAATTCCACACGTAGTCCAGAATAAGATTTAGAAAAGATTAGATGCGATAGGATTTAAAGGCATAAGAAGAAGATTAGGGAGTTGGGGTAGACAAAGTTCAAGGCATAATCCTAAGGCACCATTTTCTAAATATAGACAAATAGCATAAAAGGAATTGGTCATGCAATATGTGATAGGCATATAAGCATACTTACAAGATTATTACAAATGTCATGTAAAGGGTCCCTAGATTAACCATAGTCTAGGCCACCATTTCTAATAACCTAAATCCCTATAGTTATGGGCTCTGATACAAATCTGTCACACCCCAACCTTAACGGCGGAAACGTCGAGGTGTGAGAGTTAAGATTGTTCATGCCACACTATGCTAAATTAAAAATGACAATATTATTAAATATCATAATTTATAACGTAGATAACGGAAATAACATAAGTTCAACAATCAAATACATAAGTTTCCAAGCATCATGTGACAATAAATGTCTTTTTATTATAATCTAGGTCCAATCCTAGATGTGAACAAGTCTTCAAAAACAAGCTAAGTAGTATCATTTCCTGAAACATGTTAAAAATAATGTCAACAATATGTTGGTGTGTTTCCATAGTTTTAGCATACATAAATATATATAAAATATGGCGATTCACGTCATAGGTTATTGAATAAAGTAAGTAAAGCTGGATGAAAAAATGTAACAACCAAACCTTGACAAATATGGCCATTACAAGATTAAACGATTAGCTAAGTGTATTTGGTTCCCATAGTGCTCAAGAATACGGCACTAGGAGCCGGCAATCACCTCGGCTTTAGCACCAAATAGGCTTGTCAGGCCCATAGATCTATGACGTCGCTAGGCTATCAATAGTTAATGATTGTATCTTACAAGAGTCATCACATGATAGTTACAAGAGTTCAAATAACCATGACAAAATAAGATGAATTGCATAAGTGTTACAAGAGTAAAAACGTGTTTACAAGTGTGTTAAATATAAGATTAACATGCTTCACCCAAAAAAGTGTGAAATAATATAAAATGAGGTATGAAAACTCACTTGATTTATATAGATGAGCAAATAAGAAAGCCTTGTATAAAACGCCAAAGATTCGTTAATGTTCAACCTAAATGAACGACGTATTAAGTTAAACATGATTGGTACACCGGAATCCACGGTTTAAGTTCGTGATTAAATCATTAACCCATGATTTTAGATTATAAGATACATATATTTTTATTATTCTAATACTTAAATAATTAAATAAGAATTTTAGTGATTAAAACCATTAATAAAAGTTAAACTTTTATTATCAAAGGATTATTATTTTCTATTTGCTAAAATAGTAAATTTGTAGATTTAAATGATTAAAATAATTCTTTTTTCAAACTCAATAGATGCACATTTTAAATATGTAAAATATATATATATATATATTTATTCTCATTCAAATACATAATGGAGTTTGTAAATATGTTTTTTAAAAAAAATGAGGAATTTATTAAGTTGAAATTAATGAGAATTAAAGGGAATTCATTATAATTTAAACTTAATAATAAATGGTATTTTGTAACAATTTTGATAATTTTTAAAGTAAAAGAATATGAATTTATTAATTGAATTTTTATGAAAATTTAAAAGAAAATAATTTTATTTAATTACTGATTAAAAATGATTTTTATATGATTAATAATAATATTTAGATATTTTTTGAAATTTAAAAATTAATAAAAACCTTTTAAAAAATTAAAGGCAAGGACTTGGATTCGAACCCAGGTCCCTTGCCAAGCCAAACCAAGTTTCAACCACCGGGCCAAGGCCCTGTTTAGTGTCAAGGAACCGAGTTTAATACTTAGAACATAATTTCAAAAAATCCCCAAATTCAACTCAAGAACCCTAATTTCAATTTGATCTGATTGATCCGCAAAACGAACTCGATAATGAAATTAAAGATAGGGCTTTTGTTTCCCACCTGAAATAGGTTATAATCATGCATTTTATTTACCTGATTTCAATGGAATTCGATGTGTGGGTGTGATTTTCAGGAAATTGAGGTTATAGGGAGTTAAAAGGGGATGCTATGATCATTTGCCCTTTAATTTATAGTTCCAATTCATGCGATTTGGTGCCCAACGGCACTAAGGTTAATGTCGGGGGTTTCAGGTCGAATTAAACGGGTTTAAAACCGTTTCAGGTGGAATTGATCATACTAAAAGCTTCGAAACGATTACACAAACGTTCATGTTCGTTTAAATTTAATAATATTGCACTTTAATGTGATAACGAGTTGAAGCTGTAATTGGGTTCAGTTTTGACTTCAAGGATTAACAAATCGCAATTAAAGTTCGATTAATTGTCATTACCATGCTTGAAACGTCTTCATGACTTGATTTGGACCGGTTTGGGGCGTTAAAATCTTGTAATTTTGGTGTATGGTGGTGACTGGAGCCGCGCTGGAGATGTGGCCGGCCGGTCACCGGATTTATGGTGGGGGGGGGGGCTTTGAATTAAAAAGAAATTACAGTTTTAGTCCCTGGTGTTTTTAACTTTATTATTTCATGCCCAAACTATTAATTTACAAGTTTTTAAAATATTAATCTTATATTATTTTATTTTATTTGAAAGATTAACACTTATTATGATTATTTAATATTATTAGTATTATTATTTTATCATTTTATTATTATTTTCATTGTTATTATTACTATTAATATTTTCTTTTATGTTTGCTATTATTTTTATTATTATTAGTATTATTACCATGGTTATCATTAATTATTTAATTATATAATTATAGTCAACTATAATGATTTCAAGAGATTACAAATAAGTCCTCGTACTTGCATTAATAACAATACGAACCCTTACAAGAGATAACGACCTTTAACAACATTTAACAAAAACACGAGAGGTCACACTTTGCTCCATTGGCCATGTAGAGACTAGTATCCCCCTTTTTAAAATGCTTATTTCTTTTGAACCCCTGCAACAAATTGCAAATATGAGTTCCACATCCGGTATCTAATACCCATGTGTTTGAAGGAATAACATTAAGTTCAATATGGATCATGAAAGTTGTAACTGAGTTCTGCCCAACATCCTTCTTGTTTCTCAACTCTTTGAGATAGATTGGACAGTTCCTTTTCCAATGTCCTATCTCACCACATTCAAAGCATGGATCGTTCTCCGTAGCCTTTGGCTTCTTAAGCCTCGGTTTTGGTGGTCCCACTTTAATCTTTCCCTTACACTTTCCTTTGATGTATCACCTGCCTTTGGCAACATTTGCCTTAGGTTCGGGGTGATGTCTTTTCTTGTTGCCACCCTCATTGATCGTGAGAACTGGTAAAACCCTTTTACCCATCCCTGCCTTGGCTGTTTTGAGCATTGCATGAAGTTCCCCAATGCTTTTGTCCCATATATTCATGTTATAATTCATGATAAAAGTCTCAAACTTCTTGGTTAGACCATTGAGGCAAGAAACTTGCACAGAATCCTCCGTTCAACATGCATGAAGCGCTCGAACCGTTTTGAAGCGCTCTACCCTTGCTTGTTGAATGAACATTTCCTTCAGCTGGGTAATCATGTCGTATGCCCCGTGATATTCAAAATCCTTTTGAAGCTTGGGAATCATGGTTCCCAACATGAGGCAAGAAACTTGCACAGAATCCTCAGTGTGCTTAACCCAATCCTCGTACGCATCAACATCATCAGCGTTGGGTTCATCAGGAATAGGATCGTCCAACACATATGATTTCTTTTCTTACTTAAGAACAATTCTCAAGTTTCGAAACCAATCCATGAAATTATTGTGGTTGAGCCGACCCTTTTCCAGGATAGTTCTTAGTGAAAGGTTATGGACGATCGGGGAGGTAGCATTGTTATTATTTGCGACCATTACTACAATATAAACAAAGTTCAATTTTAGTATTTACAAAATGACATTTTAATTATTAATACCCTTTAATGTCTCATAGACAGTTAATAATTAAAATCTAGAATCCAATATTACATTTAAATAATAGTTAGGTGACCTTTATCTCATTATTTAAATTAACAAGGGAGTCAAGGTTTGACAATTGCAACCCTTTGCAACTTCTAGTTTATGGGATTGGATAAACATCTTTATTTTTAGTCGGCATGTTTAATTCTATCAACACCATTGTACGCCATGCTTCGGTGACCCTATTCACTTGGTTTTCAACTCAAGTCATCCTACTTACACACACATGTGAGTTTACACATACAGGTGGTTAGGTGACCTTTATCCCATAAATATGTTAAACCCACCTCAAACACACAAGTTCCCTAAATGTGGTTAGGTGACCTTTATCCAACAAATATTTCCCAAGTGATTCGAGTGTTGTATAAAAGGATTGTGTTAAACTTGTATAAAAGGGATTTTGTTTCCATTAATTCTAGTTATGAAAACATTTTGTACCTTACATTAGCATGCATTCAAATGCGTGGTACATAAGTGAAACCAATTTCCAAGGACTTTTAATAAAACCCAATTTTATTGCAAAAACATTAACCTTTAATAAAATCATTTTATTACCCATGTTAATGTTTCCAAAAGAACCGTTTACAGCTTGTTGTTGATTTGAAATTGTTTAACAGTGCATATTCAAATATCACATAAACAATAAAATTAAATCAACCATACAAGCAACACATACAACAACAAGTTCATAACCATAGCCAACTAATTTAACATCACTTGTTGACCGAAACAAGTGAGTTAATTAGGTCCTTCCTATGGTAACACTTGTGTCGGTGAACTCCCACTTGATCCCGCATCCAAATGTTTCAAGTGTCCATTTTGTGTTGTGATTCTGCCATTCAATTTGAGCTTCCAAATAGGCTTAAATTTCTGCACCAAACTCCTTTGGGCCTTCAAAATATGTTTTTGGTTATTGGGCCTAAATCCTATTAAGAGCTATAAAGCTCTTTGGGCACAAAATTGGCCCAAACCGAAAAACATCCTTGTTGCGTCTTCTTTTACAAAATTATATATCCTATATATATTTTTCTAGTAAAAGTGAAATACAACTAATCTATTTATTTAACATACCAAATGAAAATAAATAAGTTACATAGCCAATAGGAAGAACAAATACATTTAATTATTACAACCATTTGAATAATCAAATACAAATCACAACACAACCAAACACAAGATCTCGGCTAGATTATGAACATCAAGATACATATCCAAATATGTAAGCAAAAATCCGAAAGCTTTCCCCTTGAACCACTGATTTTCGGTTATTGTAAAGACAAACCGAATATCATGATTCTTGTCCAAACAACTAAATCATCGAAATCATTAAATTTTTCAACATTACAATAGGCATGTAAAGTAGAATCTTGAAAATTTCAGGGGAAACACAGACCAGAATTCTCTGTCTGTTGGTGAATTAACAGCAAGAAACCGAGATTTCAGTCCAGATGAAGCATGTATCCATATAACCGGCTCTTGATGCCATTGTTGGGGTTTTCATAAGTTTATCAGGGTCATTTTATCCTTATAAAATTGAAAAATGCAGTGAAATTAGGATGAAAAACTTGTTACAGTTAATATATATAAACCAATTTCAATATCTGTTAAAAACGCATAATGGATCGTTATATGACAAACATGCTTACAAACAACCATAGGGTGTTTAGAATTCTACCTCTCGAATGGGTCAGAGGAAGAAAATCTTTGAACGGCAGCTTCCAAAGTAGGAGGCCTCAAGCATGTCTATCCCAAGCTTCCAACAAAAAACCAGGCTGCTAGGATTTTCTTCACTTGAACGATCACAGTTCACTGTTCTCTTTGACCGATCGAGAGAGCACTAACAGGAAAACCGATCTGCACCTTTTGTGTGTGTTGTAAGTTATCAGAGAGAGTGGTTGATTGCAATCATATATTGCACGTCCTGTGAAACTAAATTTCAGAGAGAGAGAAAAGTGGGTGGGACCCATCCCTTTAACCCATCCACATTTCTCTAATATTCATCCGCATTAGTAAATGCGGATGAACATTTTCTAACCACATTTGTAAATGCGAATGAAGAAATTTCATCCGCATTTCCTAAATGTACATCCGCATTTGTAAATACGGATGAGTAGTTCCATCAGCATTTCCATAAATGCACATCTGCATTAGTAAATGCGGACGATCAGTTTCATCAGAATACGAATGAAGAAATTCCTTCAGCATTTCCACAAATGCACATTCGCATTTGTAAATGCGGATGAGGAACATTCATCCGCATTTCCTCAAAACACATCCGCATTAGTAAATGCGGATGAGTAACAAAGAAATGCGGACAAAAAGACTTGTATTGTTTGTTCAACCATTTGAATAACAATACAAAATACTCTCTCTCTAGAATAAATTATCCATATAATTTATTCACAACACTAGTGCAAATATTTAGAAACCCAATTTCTAAATACTTCAATTGTCAATATTTATTTACATGATCATATCATAAAATAAATATTGTGGGTGTTTGTCTTGCTTGTTATTGGGCATGACCCAACTTGAATCATAACATACTAGCCACATCAATTCAATATGTGTCTTGGGCAGATCGTTCCCAACACATGCAAGTCCATCATTCAAAAATCCAGGAAAGATTTCTAAAAAAATGATGAACTTCATTATATTTGCATCCTAGGGCTGTCAGAGTACAATAAAAATCAAATTCTTTCATAAGAACTATGACTCCTACTCATAGGAATCAAAACAAACATGAATCATATAATCAACAACATGCTATATTTTTACATAAAAATAGGGATAAACGTTTTGATTATACTTCTGAAAGTTCCTCCGACGAAGAGATAATGACACACAAACACAAATCATCAAGATTCATCAAACCATATAGGGTAAAGTCCTTTGCTGATTAGCTTCAAACTACATTCTCTAAACCAAAGTTTGATGAATTAGATGAGACAATAACAAGAGGATCATACCAAAAGGTTACAATTTTACATAGAATTGGAAAACCCAAGACCATCATGGCTTGGGTTCCACATTCTAATTAAGTTGTTTGTGCACACAGGGTCATCCCAAAAGGTCAAACAACATCTGGTATATGGATTATGGATGTTCCAGGACCATGAAAAGAGGCAGTTCCCACTTTCATGATTTCAAGCACATACTAGGAAATACTATGGCTTTTGGAGGAGATTCCTAGGAAGGAAGAATTTCTTGTGAAGTGACAATCACAAATGCCCAGCTGAGCTTCGACAAAGTTAACTACTGTGAACAACCGATGTTCAACGTGCTGAGCGTGTCACAAACATATGAAACGAAATATTCTACCCATTTCACTAACACCCATTGCTACATTCTGAAACCAGGGTTCAAAATCCTTGAAGAATGGGTTGTCTTGAAAACACAAATTTAGCCTGTCTCAAAGGAACAATACTCTATTGAAGTTTGGGATAGATGTTTGGGACACACAAATTTAAAAAACATTAACAGATTAGTTAAAGGAAAACATGTCATTAGTCTACCTATGAAAGAATTTTATTATATTAACCATTGTTTAGCCTGTCTCAAAGGAACAATACTCTATTGAAGTTGCTTCACATGAATCTTTTTGGACCTACTCACATCATGAGTATAGGCAAAAAGCAATATTGTTTGGTGATCATAGATGACTTTTCTAGGTTCACTTGGGTTTTCTTCCTACTTCCTAAAAATGAAACATCAAGGATTTAGTCACTAAAACTGAAAACCAACTTGATTTCAAAGTTAAATCAATTAGGAGTGATAATGGAAAATAATTTAAATATGTTGATTTAGGATCATTTTTAACATAAAAATGTATTGCTCATCAATTCAGTTCAGCTAAACATCACAACAAAATGAGATAGCTAAAAGGAGAAACCAAAAACTAATTGAAGCAGCAAGAACTATGCTTGCTGATGCTAAATTGCCAATCCCCTTCTAGGCTGAAGCAATTAACATAACATGCTATGTACAATTAGAACATTAGTAGTCAAAGAGATCAACAGAACACCGTATGAAATGCTTTTCCATATAAAACCATTTATTGGTTTCCTTAAATCATTTTGATGTCCTGTCTTAATATAAAACACCAGAGACCATTTAGGAAAATTTACTCCAATGTCTGACGAAAGATTCTTTGTTGGATATTCATGTACATCTAAAGCATTTAAAGCGTTTACTCCCATACTGAACGTCATAGATGCATCTACAAATGTAGAATTCAATGAGCATTCATTTCCTAAATTCATCAATGATCCTGACTGGTTATGCGATATTGACTCTGTTACACAATCACTTAATTAGTTTAATATGCCTAATGCAGAATATCAACAAGGAACCACGTCATCAAATGCTGTACAAGATGACTTCCCATGATCCCACCATTATCTACTCATGTACAAGCTCAACATGCTCCTCTTCAAGCAGGTCCTAATAGACAACCAAAAATTAAAACTACATCAATTGAGGCTGTACCAAATTCATTACCCATAACTGCTTTGGATACATCTCCTAATGTATAACAAATTAGATCTGTTCCAAATGACATTGATGGAGTGGTGAATTAAATAAATGAAACTTATCAAAGTGCTTTAGAATCAGACATTCAACATGAAGAAGCATATGATTACTTTCATGACTCACCAACTCGTTTCAATCCACAAGAAGATGCTGCTCACCACCCAGACATCAATGTTTCAAACTTGGATGCAACCATGCAAGTAGATGCCATTCTTACTTCATGAATTCATAGAAACCATCCAATCAAAAACACTACTAGGGACCTTGAAGAATGGGTGACAAGATGCAAGTCAAGTACAAGAAACACTTGTCTTTTCTCATGCGGTTTTTGTCAAAGCGTACCAAAGAACATCAAGGAAGCGCTTCAAGACAATAGTTAGATTGAAGCAATGTAGGAAGAATTTCTTCAATTCAGGAAACAAGAAGTATGACAACTGGTTGACCTTCCTGAAGGACAGTATCGTATCAGAACCAGATGGCTATACAGGAATAAGATTGATGATGTAACGCCTGAAAATTTCGAAGAAAAGAAGCCAGAATTAAGTTCTCGCATGAAGGAAAGTTCTCGCGCGAGAACCTCATGGGAGAAGTCCAAGCAAAAAGTGAAGCTAGGTACAAATAGTCGAGAACACCTAGTCTGACTCCATTTCGCGTGAGAAGTTCAGCTGCTAGAGAGAGAAATCGGCTGCATAGAGAGAGAAAGTGAAGAGTCTAAGTGTTTAAGGTATGTAACTAGTGTAGTAACTTATGTTATGTACTAAGAATGGATTATTGATGAATGTAACCCATGGTTATGTAGTCTTCGCTCGGCAAAGGCTTCGAGAAGGTCGCGTTTGTGCTAGAACTTCAAGAGGTGAGTTTCTAATTCCCTTTTTACGCAAGTTTTATGTTTTGGGGCTATTATGCATACTAGAACGTTTTAAAATGCTTGTCTATGCTTGGTTTGATGATGTTTAAGATGTTAGCGTGTTAGAACAGCCTTAGACGCGATAAGTTGTGATTGGGCGGGAAAACCCGATAGGAAGTTTTTGCGCGAAAGGTGTAGTTTTCGCACGATATGAATGTTTTCACGCGACAGGTAGTTCTCACGTGATTTGTAAGTTCTTGCGCGATAGGTTGGTTCCCGCGCAATGGGGTAGTTCTCGCGCGAGATACTGCTGATGTATGTTAAGTTTTCGCATGTGATGCTGTTTCGTGTGATGTGTTATCTTTTCACGTTAAACGAATTTTAAAACTATACGTTTTATGATGTGGCTTTACTTGCTATGTGCGTATTGTAAGTAAAGTATTATGTAATGAAGTGAAAGATAACGAAGGTCACCCGGTACTGTGTGATGGGACTTTACTTGCTATGTACGTTTAGCTAACCCTTGATGATGCGCATAGGGGTCTAATCCTTGAGATTGGCCATGATGTGATGGGATTCTTGTCGTGTACCCTGGTACTGTGTCAGCTTCAGTATGACGTGGGGGTTTATTTATAAACCCCGGCAGAGTATCAGCTTTTTAAAGCATGACGCGGGGGTATTGCATGAGACAGAATCTATATAATGATGAACGAAGTAACAAATGATGATGAACAATGATGTAGATAATAATTAACTATTATCTGAATGTACGTATGATGTGTGATGACAAGGAATGTAAAGGATATGGTTATATAAATGAAGTATTTTATTTATAAAGTTAGAACTCACTCAGGATCGTTGACTTTTTGTATTCATAATAGTTGGCAGGTAACCGTTTGATGCTGAGGAGGTACAGGCTTGAATGCATAAGCCACTGGGAATGATTTGCGTCTGGCATCCACATTTTTGGTAATGATTATTGTATTAACAAATTTTGAGATGTAAATGAATGATTTGATGTATTGACACGATTTTAATCATGAATGAAAAGTTTTAATTCCGCTGTAAATGATGTGTTTTAAATATTTTATGCGTTGATTGACCGACTGTAAGCGTCCTAGGAGCGAGGCCTTACAAGTTGGTATCAGAGCCAAAGTTTAAGAGAATTGGGTAAAATATTTAAAAAAAAAAACCTAAAACTTAAACTGAGAATGGGACATGAAAGGGAAGGGATGCCAGTCCTAGTAGCTACATGCTTGCAGGTAAAGGTTTTACGTAAATGTTTTATGTAAGATAATAAAAAGAAATTATGTGCATGTGTTATGTGGTTTATGTGCCCCTTGTAGATTTGGATACCGATGTAGTCATGATAGGGAATGCTTAGAGAAGGAAAGTAAAGTAAGTGGTTAATCACAACTGGCCACTGTAATTAGGGACTTACTATACTTGACGTAATCTGAGCTATTACCTTGAATGATCATGTTGGTGTTTGAATCTTATAGCGCTTAGATGGCTGGTGGTAGATCTTCGAAGTCTTCCTGAGGTGCAGTGTGTGGTGAATGTGGTGCTGGAACACGTGCCATGATGAATAAGGCTAGAACTACCGAGACGGCACCTGCAGATCCTGAGATTAATCACCATGAGGGCAGTGATGAGAGTGCTAATCTGAGGGCCTCAGTGAAGGACGCGGTGGTTGAGGAGGTTCATCAGGTCATGCAGACGATTCTGTCGTCTGCTGTGATCGAGTTTAGTCATGCTGTGAGGGAGGATGAAAAGAAGGAGCAGGAGGAGAGGAGGAAAGCTACTAGGTGAGGGGGTGAAGAAGGAGGTTCAGGGGCTAGAGAGCAACCGGATACTGAGATGGTTGTCTCTAGTGATGATGAGGAGGAGGAGGTGGTGTAGGAAACTGCAAAGGGGTGCAACTATGGGGCATTCCAAAGATGTAGGCCCCCTACGTTTAATGGAAATGGTAGTGCTGTGGCCGCTCACCGATGGATGAGAGAGATGGATGCGGTACTTGATACTATAGAGTGCTGAGAGGATCAGAAGGTAAAGTTTGCTACCCACTCATTTGTGGATTCAGCCTTGTACTAGTGGGACAATATTGTCCAGGCCGAGGGTAGTAGGGCAACCGGGAGGATGAGGTGGAGTGAGCTGAAGAAGTTGGTGATCAAGGAGTTTTGTCCTCATAAGGAGCTCGATAAGGTTGAGAGAGAGTTCCTGCAGTTGGAGGCGGGCACTATGACCCACCAACAGTACACAACAAAGTTTAATGAGATGACGAGGTTGGTGTCGGATCAGGTGATGCCTGTGTCATGAAAGATCAAGAGGTACATCCAGGGTCTGCCGGCGGATATCCGCAGACATCTGATCGCCGCCCGGCCAGATATGTTGAGGTCGTTGGTCGATCTGGCAGGTAGAGTGTATGACGAGCGGGAGATGACGACGGTGTTGGATGTGAAGAGGAAGTGGGGTATTGATAAGAGTGGGAATGGGAAGCAGAACAACGGTGGTGGTTTCGTGGCTGCTAGTAAGAAGGTGAGGCTGAATGACCGGAGGACGTTAACAGGAGGAGAGAAGGCATGCAGGAAATGTGGGAAGGAGCATGCGGAGGAATGCAAGTGGGGATCAAATCTCGGCTTTCAGTGTGTGAAGGGGCCACATGGCAAGGGATTGTCGTATGGCGAAGTGTTACAACTATGGTGAAGGGGGCCATATGAGCATGGATTGCAAGAAGCCGAGGGCCGAGAACTCCGGGGCAACGAAAGGAATTAAGAAGGAGGGGCAAAGGGCTAAGGCCAGGGCATTCACTATGACTCGGGAGGAGGTTAGAGTGACCCAGATGTTGTGTCAGGTACATTCCAAGTTAACTAGACTTGTGCTTCGGTACTATTTGATTGTAGTGCTAGTAAGAATTTATTTAGCTGCCTTCTATGATAAGTTGCCCGCTAGGAGTAGAAAGATTGATTAGCCCTTTGATGTAGAAACTGCCATTGGTAAGTCTACCATGATTTCTGATCTGATAGAGAATTGTGACATAGAGCTGGATGGCCATAGGTTCTCTACTAAATTATTCGTGATACCCTTAGGCGGATTCGATGTAGTCTTAGGGATGGATTGGTTAGCAGCCTATGAGGCAAATATTGTGTGTTGCAAGAAGATGATTAAATTGACTGCGTCGGATGGGAGTTCAGTGACGATCTATGGCGATAGGTTTACTACTATTCCGAAGGTGATTTCGATGGTTGTGGCTGAGAAGTGTATGAGGCGTGGATGTGGTGCCTATCTAGCCTATGTGAAGGATGTGGAGGTGTCAGTACCATGGTTGTCAGACGTGCCGGTAGTATACGACTTCCCTGACCTATTTCCGGAAGACTTATCAGGTGTGCCATCTGACCGTGAGATCGAGTTCTAGATTGACTTGATACCTGGTGCCCAACCTGTTGCTAAGGTGCCGTATCGTCTAGCTCCCTCTGAGATGAAAGAGTTGATGACTCAGCTACATGAGCTGTTGGATAAGGGATTCATTCGACCAAGTATCTCTCCACGGGGTACTCTGGTCTTGTTTATGAAGAAGAAGGACAGTAGCAAGAGGATGTGCATCGACTACCAAGAGCTGAACAAGTTGACCGTAAAGAACCGGTATCCGTTACCCAAGATTAATGACTTATTTGATCAGCTCCAAGGTGCCAGTTGGTTCTCGAGGATAGATCTTGGATCTGGTTACCATTAGTTGAATACCTAAAACAGCTTTTTGCACGCGTTATGGACACTAAGAGTTTCTTGTTATGTCCTTTGGTTTAACCAATACGCCAACTGCTTTTATGGATTTGATGAATAGGGTGTGTCGGCCAATGTTGATAAATCAGTGATTGTGTTCATTGATGATATCCTGATTTACTCGAAGAGTGAAGAAGAACATGTCAGTCAACCAAGGAAGTTAAAATTGTGGCCTGGAAATATGATGAAGTCTTTGATGCATTTTTAATCAAAAGAGTGAATGCTATTTGTGATGTTTATCATTTCTTTTCTAGCATCATATCACTTCCAATGCAAGACTTAAAAGAGTTAAATAAACTTCCGTTGATAAATCATACAAAAGTTAAAAGAGGTGAAATGTTTGTAGATTTGCTCAATAGAGGAATTAATCGAATGCCTTCTTTCTTGAAAACACATTGTGATCAAGAAGATAAAGAGTACTTCTATGAGTTGAAGAAGAAGAATAAAGGGATTGAAAAGGAAACAGGCAGAGAAAAATTCCTTGATGATTTCAGTGATGAATATTTTGATAAAGTTACAAATCCAGGGCTAAAGTTGATAGATTGAACTCAAAAGTCAAAACTGATATTAAGATGGTTTTATAATTCTGAAACTTATGAATTGAAGTTGGTCAGAAATTTGGATGACTGGGATAAAGATATGATTACATTGTTTGGTGTGTTTGAACTCAAGCTACTCCATCCTAGTTACATTTCTTTCTTATCAATTCAAAAGTATGAAAAAGTGAGTCCAGAAACTGCTGAGAATGACAAAAAGTATTTTATGTCTATAATTAAGGTGATGAATGCAGCGATGGAGAGAATTTCCTTGAGAAAAGCATTAGCATACGCTAATATTGTGAAAAAGGACATAAAAGACATTGAGTTCATGAGGATTTCTAGTAAAGGTGTATTGGAAATTCATTGCAAAGACAATTCAAAGCCAACAGAATGCTATGCAAATGTTGATATAGAAGGGCTTTCAAAGCAAACATTGGAATTAATGAACTCCATGGAAATTAAAACAAATGAGGCAAAGCCAGAACAAGGTATTCTTGCTGAGAAATTCAAAGAAGCTATTATAAAGGCAGTAAGGGAGCAAGAGATTTACAAGGAGAAACCAGTTTTCAAGATCAAAGAAGAGCCAGAAGACTTCTTTGAGGCATGAAGACTGAAGATCGAGCAGAAGACAAAGAGAGGAGTCTAAAGACTGAAGAAATAAGTCTGAAGAAAGAAGATTAAAGATTGAAGACAAAGATTGAAGAAAGAAATTTGAAGATTAAAAATTTTTGAAGACTGAAGACCATGTGAATCTTAGGGGGAGTATTGTAGATGCTTCATAAAAGATTAACATTAGTCTTTATGTGTCTTTTATATTTTTGTGATAGTATAGGGACTTTTATGTAAATATGTTCCTTTGTTTTCTTGATTAGTATATATATCAAAGATATGTTTTGTGTAGGTAAGTTTTAAGTTTAGAGAGTGATTGAGACGCTTTGTAACTGTTTACTACACTTTATATTCTTCTATATGCTAATCAATGAAAACTCTACGAATTTTTGTTGATTTGCTTGTGTTGAATTGAATACTTGTGTGTTTTATATTGAATTGTGTTCATAAATCATCACAGATCGATCCATTTTGAGCTCATCAGTCTGTGTCCAGTTTTCAGGCAAAGAATAAAGCATCTTTTTATTCAGTTCTTCATTGCAATTCTTAAGTTCAAGGATGTTCATCTCTGTAACAAGTGGCATGAATCTATGCAATTGTTGAGGGACCGACTCACCCGAAATATGATGGAATGTTTCATATTGTGCATGGAGAGTATCCTTCTTTATGCTTCTAATCTCATCACTACCTTCACACAGAGTGTGCAGGATTTTCCATAACGAGCTAGCTGTTTTGTATGATTCACACCTGATCAAGAGTTCTTCAGGCAAAGCCATAGTACGCATACTATAAGCTTTGATGTCAATCTTGATTCTCTTGGCATCATCAGGTGATAGATTCTTTAAACTGATAGGTTGATTATTTTCCTTATAATCCGCTCCTAAGGCAGGTGGGATATAAGGTCCTTCGGTAATCGAAGCCCATAAGTCAGAATCTGTGTAATTAACATGATTCCTGAACCAGATTTTCCAGGTTTCAAAATCAGATTTGTTTTCCAGTTTAGGAGGTTGATAAGCACCAACAACTGAGTTACTCATGTTATTTAATTTTGAAGAGCAGAGGTTTTGTTTTAAAGTAGAATTTGATTAAACTAATCAAAGCTGATAGATCAATTAATATGAATCAATGAGCACCTCGCTCTGATACCACCTGTGAATTCAAGGATCGTTCAGGAATTATCAGAATTGATTTAACCAAGTATTGATCGCGGAATTATCAATACTTGGTGTTTAATCTATTAATAATACTAAACTCAACCAATCAAACAAATAAAATAAGAATGATCAAACCGAGGGAACTCAAGAATGTTGATCATAATGCTTTCTTGTTACTATTAATGTTTCTGATCTTTAATACAATGCTTCAGATAATAATTGCTGATGATTCTAATAATTCTCAACTATTGTTATCTCTCATCTATGTTGTTGATCTAGTGTGTATATATATATATATATATATATATATATATATATATATATATATAGATCTAATTCTGTTCTATTGCTAGCTATTTTGTTGCTATAATTAAGCTAATTAAACTTATCCAAATCCTCGCCATGTTTATCGGCTTAGGAATTTGAGATTTACAACGAATCTAATATGAATCAAGTTTGTTGATGTGATGTGGAATATCCGCTTGAATAATATGTATTCCATCGTCATTAATGTTGTTGTTGTTCTAGCCACGTTGACTTGTTGACTTGATGTTGACTTCTGAGTTAATTGGTCTTCCGCAGGAATTTACTCTTCCGCAGGTAGTCTGTCTTCCGCAGCAACTGTTGTACTGTACTTGTTCTTGTGCTTCCGCAGGAGTTCTTGTCTTCCGCAGCAATCCCTCCAGCAGCTTCACTTCTTTTCTTGTTCAGCTGAAGTTGTTCTTCCGTATGAGATCCACGGATGTATATTCTTCAGTTATGTTCCTGAGAACATCTACGAAAGAACACTTTATTCATCCGCAGTTGTTCCAACACTTGGTCAATTTTCCAAATTGACACAGTTTAATGTTTCCTGCACATTCACACATACATTCTGAAATATATTATATCATAGATGAATATATTAAATGATGTGCAAAATAAATGTTATTTAATTCATAAAAACAAATATAATAAAATATATTCATATTATATCGTCAAAAATAATAATTACAATTATGATTGCAAGAGTGATCTTATCATCTAAACCTATACATGAGTTCTATCCCTAACATATAATAAGTCTAAAATCAATCTAACTATCTAAACCCATTAAAATCAAGCAGCAATCATGGATTCATTAAACTCAAGTGATAGAAATCATCATCCTAAACCACCCATGTTGAAACATAAAGCAAATTTAAACAATGGAAAATGAGGTTTATAAATTACTTGATTGGTGTTGATGCAGATTACTGTATTTCTATCCATAGAGGTCCATTCATTCCCACTACCTTGGATGTTGATTAGTACTAGACTGTTAGAATTCCAGTAGAAGACCGTAACTTAGTCCTCAATCCTAAAGACTACAAGAAGATTAAAGTTGATTTGAGAGCTTACTCTCTAGTCACTTAAGCTTTGAAGCTTAATGTGCTCAAAAGGTTGGAGAAGTATAGCACTGCTAAATGGGTATGGGATACACTCTGCATTATGTGTGAGGGAAGCAGTGAAGTTACGGAGATTAACAAAGACAAGCTTGTTAACCAGTATGAGACATTTTGTTAGACTCAACAAGTGCATTGATGGATAATGCTTAACATAATGTGTTCTAACTTTCAAACATTCATTAACTAACACATTAGCATCATTAACATTCATAACAAACACTAATCATTGTTTAAATTTCTTTTTCAGGTTTGTAGATAAAAGATATTTTTGACAAGTGTCGGTAGCTAATGAAGAACTATCCATACCAGATGAAGAAGTTCTTGCAGTGGATGATGAAAAAGGTCCAAGTGTCTACAGCGAATGATCAACACACATACAACGGATGCACAAATGTCCACAACTGATGAACAATCGACAATGGATGTTCATCCACAGCGGATGAACACCCCACAACGGACCTATCATGCAAACACAAGTGTTCATAGCGGACAGTATCCAAGACACAGCGGACAACTTATTCAACATCAACAGCAGATGACTTAGCATCCATCGCGGACAGTCTATCATCCACAGCAGACGACTTAGACTAGGATTTCATGTAATTTTGTTTTACATAATGGTATTTTTGTAATTGTATATAGCTATTTGTATACGCTATAAATAGCATAATACCCTAATCCTTTGAAAGCTTTTAAAGAATCAATACAAACAAGCAGTTCTTATTATTCAAGAATTCAATCAATAGCAAACACACAATCATACACGCACACATAGTATCATATCATTAATCATGGGTTTCCGCACTATGATTAATGAGTATTGATTATATAACATATTGTTGTTATATTTGAGAGATTGTTGATAGGTTCAAATGGATCGATCTGTGATGATTTCATAATGCAATGATCAATTCAAACACTAAGTAATCAAACACAAGCAATTACTTCAAAAATTCATAGATTTCATTGATAGCAAATGCTTAGGATACAAAGTGTAAGAGTGAGTTATAGTTGTTCAGATCTGTCCTAACTGTTTCGTTGTCTACCCTACATAATACGTAAACTATCCTATTTATACTATCAAAGAAAAACAAGGAACATATATTTACAAATAAGTCCCTATACTATGACAAAACACAACAGACAAATGTTAATATTCTAAGAGCTCTAACAATACTCCCCCTAAGATTATCATTGTCTTCAGTCTTCAATGAACTCTTCTGGATCATCTTTAATCTTGACCACCGGCTTTTCTTTGTAAAGCTCCAATTCACGCAACACTTTCTTGATAGCTGACTTGAACTTCTTGGCAAGTATAGCTTGCTAAGGCTTTGACTCGTTTGTTTTAATCTCAATCTTGTCCATTTCAACCATAGTTTCTTTTGTCAGACCTGCAATATCTATGTTGGCATAGAACTCATAAGGTTTAGGATGATCATGAGAGTGAACTTCCAACACTTCTTTACATGAAATTCTCATTAAATCAATAGACTTTATGTCCTCCTTCATGATGTTAGCAAATGCTAGAGCTTTTCGTAATTTAATTCACTCCATAGCAGCATCCATTATCTTAATAATTGTCATAATTTCTATCATTATCAGCAACTTCTGACGCAACACGATCAAACTTCTGGTTAGAAAAGAAAGAGATATAACTTGGATGGAGAAGTTTAAGCTCAAAAACTCAAAATAATGAAATCATATCTTGATCCCAATCTTCTAAGCTATGAACTAGCTTCAACTGGAATGACTCAGCATGATAGAACCATCTCAAAATTGATTTAGATGTTTGAGTACCATCTATCACTTTCAAGCCTGGGTTAGTGACCTTTTCAAAGTACTAATCACTATACGCATCCAAAAACTATTCTTCTCTTCTAGATGAGCAGCCACCTTTCTTTTACTCTTTAGAGACTTGAAATATTATTTATCTTCTTGATCATATCTGGTTTTAAGATAAGAATCCATTATGGTAATTCCTCGATTTAGAAGATTAACAAAATTTTCACCTCAAACTGACTTGGTAGGATTAATCAGAGGCAACTGTTGGTCCTTATCATTGATATAACAGTGCACTTGATTGATAAACACAATCAAATCCTAGTGATAACACAGATATCAATGATGTTTGTGTAAAATATAGATCAAACACTATAAAATATGAATGAAGAATGATGAACACCTCAAGAACATTCAATAAAACCCTTGTTTGATCTGAATTGATTGCTAAATATATTACAAAGTGAAAGCCCCTCAATCAATGGCTCATTCAAGCTCTCTAAAACCTAATTGTCACTAATCTATATATAGTGATAATATTCACTAATGACATATTAAGCACCTACACTTAGACAATTAGGGAAATTACATATAAAACATAAAAATGTCTTAAACAAAAATAAATATATTTTGTTGACACAAAATATATTTATTAACAATAAACTCCTACTCATTTATCTTCAACATCTTGTCTCGGTTCTTCATCTCAAACAGGTCTGTTTGCCTTTTCCGATGACTTTGACAGTGACGTTGACCTTTGTTGACTTTGAGTGTGTTGTTTATAGACTATCCTTATCAGACCCAACAATACTCCCTCTTAGTCTATCATTATTAACGTCTTGTATTGAGATCAGCACCGATAAGTCAACCATATAACGATCTTCAATCTTCCCCTAGATGGATGATCAGGTATTGAAGATTTTTCATCTTTCAGGCTCCCCCTTTTTGTATGCTCCCCCTCTTCGTGTGCATTCTTTGTGAATGATCAGGAACAACTTTTCCACCTTTCTGTTCTTGAGTGCTTCAAAAGATGTAGGAGGAGGAATCCTAGCTCGGTATCTTCTGCAAACTGGAGGAATAGGTTCTCTGGTCAGGTACTTTGCTCAGCTCATGATCGGCCATCATTTGAAGCAAAAATCTGTAACACAATCACAACCATAATCTCGCAACTTCCTGTCACATCATTTCAGTTAACAAATAAACCCGTGTTTATCTGTGTGTGCAACTTCCGTGAAATGCAAGTGAAAATAATAACATTTTAATGCATAATGTGGAAGACTTGAAATAATTTGAAATGAAAAAAAAAACCCTTTTTTATATATATATTTTTTAATCACCTTACACCCAAGAACTAATTCGATCATGAGATCACATCCTCAAGATATACTTTAAGCATAAGGATGTATTTAAACATCGACAAGTTAGTGTGATCACACTGAAGCAGAGTCTGATCACGGTTTTAAATATTTGATAGCCAAAAACAGTTCAAGAATGATTGTTGGTATATTTGTCCAATTTAAACCCATGCCTTATTCTTTTCAATGAGTAACCTGAAACTAATTTTATCATGTTTTAGGTTTGATTAGAGAAGCTCAGGTAACTTGGTTCCCACATACATCCGGCAAAGAACTTTATCCCGTCATCAGGGCTTATTGAGTAATATGATTAACTGTGCTTGATTTTCTTTGAGGTTCAACAATGATCTTAGTTTAAGAATCACTATGCTTTTATTTTAGGGAACAGATGATGAGAGCTCCAAGTCTATACTTACGTATAAGAGAGGAGATGATCATCTAAGCTTGCTGATGAGAGCTTCAGGTTTATACTTACGTATAACAAATAAGATCATTGCTCCAGGTCAATGCTTCCGTATAGCAGAGGAGATAAGCATGAAATATACATCTGAAGAGCTAACGAGAAGCTACATTTAGGACTTAGGGATAGGGAGCTTTGGGAAAGGAAGGGATGAAGGTAGAAGTCAGATACTCTCAACCCGTGTTTTATGAGACTTGTAACTTTATGCAGGCCGAGATGTCATGGAAATGATCTTTATCACCAAGTTCTAAAGCTTTAGTTAGGCTACTGTTGGGTCTGATAAGGATAGTCTATATTATCAACGTAGTCAAAGTCAACAAAGGTCAATGTCACTGTCAAAGTCATCGAAAAAGGCAAACAGACGCGTTCGAGACGAAGAACCGAGACAAGACGTTGAGGATATAAATGAGTAGGAGTTTATTGTTAATAAATATATTTTGTTGTCAAAAAATATATTTATTTATGTTTAAGTTATTTTTATGTTTTATATGTAATTTCTCTAATTGTCTAAGTCTAGGGGCTTAATATGTCATTAGTGAATATTATCACTATATATAGATTAGTAGGATTTGTTTGTGTTTATCAATCAAGTGCACTGTTATATCGATCAGAAGGACCAACAATATGATATCAGAGCCATTGTGCTCTTGATTAAGTCACCTGAAGTTTTCAAGTCTTAAATGCTTCCAAAAGTTGAATCAACACCTATACGGATCTCATTTCTAAATGATAAACAAATCAGTAATTCCTCTAAATCTCAGCAGAAGCACTTACTATCTTCATCTGCTATCCATCAAGCTCACCAAAATTTGCCTCTAAGTCTACCAAATCACCAGTCATACAAAAGTGTACTCAGAAGAATGTTCAGAACCTCCAAGCAGGCTCCACCCACTCCTGCTTTCCACGGGACTACAATGAACCAAAAGCCTTTCAAGGCTTGCTTTAGATGTGGAAAAGAAGGTCATGTGCTAAAGAAGTGCCCTGAAGTTCAAAGACAGGCTTGGGGCACGGGTTGCTTCTCTGGTTCAAAAAGTAAAAAGCACACATCTTTGAATGGTTGGATGAAGCACAATCTATCCAAACCTTCTCATGTGAAGCCGGTTTCACATGATTTAAAGATGAAAAGGACCAATGTTTCAAAATTAAGATCTCTTCCTTCGGTTCTTAAAAAGAAAATGATTTCCAAATTCAATTCTTTCAAATCAAAAGAAATTGAACATAAATAAATTTGGAAAGTAAAACAAAAAGTTAAAGAGATAAATGATTTTTCAAAAGGGTGTGTGCTAAAGCAGGTTATGTACACTGATGAAAAAGGAACCCCATCACCATGATGGCCTAGGTCCCCCTTTCTAAATAATCTGTTATTAAGTGCAGGAACAGTTCAGGAGGACTGTTAGTAATCCGGTTTACCGACAGAGAATGTTTCTTATTTAAATTTGAGGCGGAACAAACAGGTTATGGTTTTGGTATCTTATCCACATTTTGGATTCTTATCTACACTATTACAGTTCACACCTCACAATCACTCTATTTTTCTTGGTACTTCATTTCTCATCTTTTTGCTAGTATAATTTGGAAGACTTTCTTTTCTAGTATAATTGAAATGGGAACTAAGAACTTGATTTGGGATGACTGAGAAATGATAGTATGTTTTCTTTGTATGCTTTGTTGCATGGCTTGTACCTTTATAAGAAATGATAGTAACTGATGTAGATGTTTGTATCACTTAAAATTCTAAAATCGAAAAAGACAGTTTCATTATATGATATGCATGGTAGGCTCAGCCCGAAAACAAAGTAAACAGTGATTTTGTAGCCTAACTAAAGCTTTAGAACTTCGGTGATAAGGATCATTTCCATGACATCTCGGCCAGCATAAAGTTACAAGTCTCATCAAAAATAGGTTGAGAGTATCTGACTTCTGCCTTGATCCCTTCCATTTCCAAAATCTCTCTATCCCCAAGTCCTAAATGAAGCTTCTCGTTAGCTCTTCAGATGTATATTTCGTGCTTATCTTCTCTGCTATGCGGAAGCATTAACCTGGAGTGATGATCTTCTCTGTTATATGTTAGTATAGACCTGAAGCTCTCATCAGCACGCTTAGATGATCATCTCCTCTGTTATACGTAAGTATAGACCTGGTGCTCTCATCACCTGTTCCCTAAAATAAAAGCACAGTGAATCTTAAACTAAGACCATTGTTGAACCTCAAAAGAAAATCAAGCAGAGTTAATCATATTACTCAATAAGCCCTGATGACGGGATAAGTTCTTTGCAGGATGTATGTGGGAACCAAGTTACCTGAGCTTCTCTAATCGAACCTAAAACATGATAAAATCAATTGCAGGTCACTCGTTGAAATAACAAGGCATGGGTTTAAATTGGACAAATATTCCAACATCATTCTTGAACTATTTTTGGCTATCAAAATTTTAAAATCGTTATCAGACTCTGCTTCAGTGTGATCTCACTAACTTGTCGATGTTTAAATACATCCTTGTGCTTAAGTATATCTTGAGGATGTGATCTCATGATTGAATTAGTTCTTGGTGTAAGTGATAAAAAATATATATATAAAAAATAGGGTTCTTTTATTTCAATTTATTTCAAGTCTCCACATTATGCTATTAAAATGTTACTATTTTCACATGCATTTCATGGGAATTGCACACACAGATAAACACTAGTTTATTTGTCAACTGAAATGATCTGATAGGAAGTTGTGAGATTGTGGCTGTGTTGTGTTATGATTTTGCTTCAAAGATGGCCGATCATCAGCTGAGCAAAGTACCTGACAAGAGAACCTATTCCTAATTTGCAGAAGATACCGAGCTAGGATTCCTCCTACTACATCTTTTGAAGCCTCAAGAATAGAGATTGGAAAAGTTGTTCCGATCATTCACAAGAATGCACACAAAGAGGGGGAGCATACAAAAAGGGGGAGCCTGAGATGAAAAAAATCTTATAACAATCATCATCTAGGGAAGATTGAAATCAATATATGTTGACCTATGGTGCTGACACGATACAAGACTTGATAATGATAGACTAAGGGGGAGTATTGTTGGGTCGTAAGGATAGTCTATATTATCACCAATCAAAGTCAACAAAGTCAACATCACTATCGTCACACCCTCAAAATCCGCGAGCGGGTTTTACCGCGAGGCGCGTGACATACCAGGATCTCAGTCATTAGTTACCAAGAACGACTCTATATGATAATAAACAAAACCAGAGTTAACGTTTAAATACTGCGGAAGCGTTTTAAAACAGAAAACCCAAAACAAGTAATATGTAAAGAGAATGCGCAAAACATACGCGCCCCAAACACAAATGTTTAATAGAAAAATAAACCCAAATGTGTAAACAAACAATGTAGACAACTCAACGATGCTGGTGTGCGTGCTCCTAGGCAACTGGCAACCTTAACCTGAGAATAGCATACTAAACAAGTCAACACATGGTTGGTGAGTTCAAGAGTTTGCGTAAAATATAAACCAATCAACAGTTTCCAAAGCATAAGTAGTGTATTGCAATAGATAGCTAGTCTATTAACATAAAATATTAATCATAGTGATTTCGCGATCGAAGCTGACTGTGTTACGTTTGTTGCCTCCCGTCACGACTTACCAGGTCGTGACGAATATGTGTTAGGACAAAATTGCACCCGTTTGACCTCGAGTCGCACAGGTGGGGCTCGTCAGACCCAGTAGTACTACCCAAGATTTCCCCGCTATTCAATATTAACAATCCGAAAGTGTGAGGACTTTCCATGGTAAACAACACTATATCAATATTATACACACTCATAAATAAAAGCGTTTGTGATCAACAGTATGCTATCTCCCCCAAAAGAGATGATGTAAAATGAGTGGGGCAAGAACTCACCTGATACGCGCAAGAATTAACTTGAGCTTAACTTGAAAGAAAAAGACAACCTTCAAAGGTCACCTAGAACACAAGAGTACATAAGTACGTGTACACAAAATCAACACAAACCCTAAGTGCTCTACAAACCAAGGAACTCAAGGTTTAAGAAAGACAAGACACATTTGACCCAGTTGACCCGTTTGACCCGTTGGTGACATTATAGGTGATAATTCGTTAATACTAACACAACAGTATGTCATACATGATCAACATACAACTTGATTACATATAGCACTCATTAACCACATGTACTACCTAAATCATCATACAACCAATTATCATACAAGTCATGCGATTACAACAGGCCAAAACAGTAACAAACCAAATCAACATTCATATAACCTAAACAACACATTTAATCACCTTAGAAACCATCCATGAACACACTAGCATGATCCTAATATCCCAAACATGCTCAAATCATCCAATTCAAGGATTTGCACAATTAAAGTTTCCCTTTTGGGAAAGTTCATCCCAAATTCATCAAACTCACACTACATTCATGATTCATCAATTATATACCATTCAAGTCCATGACAACATCTAAACATGATCAACAACACAATCATCATGATTCATCAACTTTCATACCCAAAGTTACTATCTTTAGTAAGGTATGAACTACAACATGCATTCTTGAATTCCTAACATTCATATCAACCATCTAGCATCTAATCATCATCACAAACACATTCATAACATTCATACATCATCCAATCATCAATTCATGCAAAATAAGTTACTATTATTAGTAACCTATGAACAAAGTATCAAAATCATAGCTTTCTTGCATAATCGACGTTAACTTGCATATATACAATCCAACTAACATAATAACAACATCAACCAACCACCATCATTCAACATCCAATTTGATCCAAATAGTCTCAAACTCACGGCAAGAATGATCATATGAACAATCAAAATCCAACTTTCTTGCATAATCACGTTAACTAGCATCAATACAACCTAACTAAACATCATAACACCCAACAACAAGAATTAACATCAATTGCAGATTTTCGAACTAGTTTCGGCCACCTTGAAAAACATCAAAAACATGTAAAAATCTAACCTTTAAACGTGTAATGGCTTGCAATTGATGATTCTAACTTGTTGTGTGCCTTGAAATCGATCCAAATTCGAATGTGAATGGTTGTTCTTGGCTGAATTCGGATGGTGGGTGTGAGAATGAAGTCGCGGCCGAATGGTGGGATTAGGGTTGGTTTTGATTTTTATTTTATTAAATAATCCATAATTACCCTTTTAAACCCTTAATTTGTATTTTATAAAATTAAGCTTTTGAATAGTTTTTAAATAGTTTTTAACTACTAAACACATTATTATTAATCACAAATAACAATCATGCATAATTCCCATTTATCACAAAACACACGAAATAATATGCACGTTTTCACGTTACGCGATAAATTACAGTTAACATTTAAATCACATAAGCATAACTTAATAATCACATTGTTAAACTTAATTATCATCATTTAACATTACTGATTATTGTTAAGTCACCAACGTTCAACGACAACTAGTGTGTGCTCCCGACACGTGTATGCAAGACTTAACGGAACAAACGGAGTTTGGTAACGGAAAATTACCGGATGTCACATTATCCCCATGTTGAAAGAATTTTCGTCCCGAAAATTGCGTTACATGGTGAGTGTTCCATCACTGGTCTACTGCATTGGCACAAGGAAATCGAAATCGTGTGAGTTTTGGATGAGTTGTCACATCATCCCCATGTTGAAAGAAATTTCGTCCCGAAATTTAATCAATACCTTCGCCGGCTGGCATCGTCCTTTCAATAGCTGAGGATACTTAAGCTTCATTTGGTCTTCACGTTCCCACGTGAATTCTGGTCCACGTCTCGAGTTCCAACGAACTTTGACGATGGGTATCTTGCTTTGCTTAAGCGTTTTCACCTCACGATCCATCACCTCGACCGGTTCCTCAATGAAGCGTAGTTGTTCATCTACTTGAACTTCTTCCAGTGGTACGACCATCGTTTCATCCGTTTAAACATTTCTTTAGGTTTGAAACATGGAATACATCATGGATTCCACTCAATGAATCAGGTAAGGCTAGTCGATAAGCCACTGGACCAATTCTTTCCACTATCTCAAATGGTCCAACGTATCTCGGATTTAGCTTTCCTCGTTTACCAAACCGAACTACGCCTTTCCATGGTGAGACTTTTAATAAAACCTTGTCACCTGTCTGAAATTCCAAAGGTTTTCGTCGTTTGTCAGCATAGCTTTTCTGTCTGTCTCGCGCTGCGGCCATGCGGTTTCTTATCTGAACAATCTTCTCAGTTGTCTCGTGTACTAACTCGGACCCGTTAATTGACTATCACCAATTTCAGCCCAGCAAACTGGCGATCTACACTTTCTCCCATATAAAGCTTCAAAAGGTGCTGCCTTTATGCTAGTGTGATAACTGTTGTTGTAAGAAAATTCCACCAATGGTAGGTGAACTTCCCAGTTATTCCCGAAGTCAATCACACAAGCACGTAACATGTCCTCCAAAGTCTGTATAGTACGCTCGCTTTGACCATCAGTCTGTGGATGATAAGCAGTACTCATATCCAATCGCGTACCTAAAGCTTTCTGCAACGACTGCCAGAAGTGTGATGTGAAACGAGAATCGCGATCAGAAATAATTGAGATTGGTACTCCATGCCTCGAAACGATCTCCTTCAGATAAAGTCGGGTTAACTTCTCCATCTTATCTGTTTCCTTTATCGCTAGGAAATGAGCAGATTTTGTTAATCGATCCACGATAATCCATATTGTATCACAACCCGTAGAAGTGCGAGGTAACTTAGTAATAAAATCCATTGATATCTGATCCCACTTCCACATAGGAATCTCGGGTTGTTGTAGTAGACCAGATGGTTTCTAATACCCCACCTTAACCTTCGAGCAGGTCAGACACTTGCTCACATAAGTAGCTACATCTGCTTTCATGTTAGGCCACCAATAGTGCGCCTTCAAATCGTGGTACATCTTGTCAGATCCAGGATGTATAGAATACTTGGACTTATGAGCCTCACTCATGACCAATCTCTCAGATTTCCGTGTAGAGGTACCCATAGTCTATCCATGAAGTAACGAATCCCATCCGCTTTACTTCTAATTGCTTTTCCATTCCTCGTAACCCTTCTAAACTCATGTTTTCTACCTTCAGAGACTGGCCATATTGGCACTAGTCACGGAATAAACAGACTGAGGAAAAGAAGATAGAGGAGTGGTGCGGTAATTGCGTACTAATCGTTAGTTGTAGAGCTCGCACACGTCGAGGTTTAGCAGTCTCTTTTCTACTCAACGCATCAGCAACTACATTTGCTTTCCCCGGTGGTACTTAATAGCACAATCATAGTCGTTTAACAATTCCACCCAGCGTCTTTGCCTCATGTTCAACTCCTTTTGCTCAAAGATGTCTGAGACTCTTGTGATCGGTGTAGATGGTGCATTTGGTACCGTACAAGTAATGTCTCCAGATCTTTAAGGCAAAAACTACCGCACCCAGTTCCAAGTCATGGGTGGTATAGTTCTTCTCATGAATCTTCAATTGTCTAGAGGCGTAAGCTATCACTTTATCCCGCTGCATCAGACACATCCAAGTCCTTGAATAGACGCATCGCAGTAGACTACGAAGTCATCACTACCATCCGGTAACGCTAATATTGGTGCGCTACACAATTTATGTTTCAGCAACTGAAAAGCAGATTCCTGACTCTCACCCCATTTGTACGTCGTTCCCTTGTGAGTCAAGGCTGTGAGAGGTTGTGCAATCTTAGAGAATCCTTCAATGAATCGTCGATAATATCCCGCTAATCCAAGGAATTGTCGTATCTCACTCGGTGTCTTAGGAACAGACCAATTCTTTATCGCTTCAATCTTAGCAGGATCAACATGTATTCCCTTCTCGTTGACAATATGACCCAAGAATTGTACCTCACGTATCCAGAAATCACACTTAGAAAACTTTGCGTACAGTTGTTCCTTTCTAAGTAATTCCAAGATTAAACGTAAGTGCTTCTCATGTTCTTCCTCGTCCTTGAGTATATCAGTATGTCATCAATAAAGACGATAACAAACTGATCAAGATAGGGTTTGCACACGCGATTCATGAGGTCCATGAATACTGCTGGTGCATTCGTCAACCCAAATGGCATGACCAAAAATTCATAGTGACCATATCGTGTACGGAAAGCAGTCTTCGAGATGTCCTCTTCTCGAACTCTCAGCTGATGATACCCAGACCTCAGATCAATCTTAGAGTAATAGCTTGATCCTTGCAGTTGATCAAACAAATCATCGATACGAGGTAAGGGATATCTATTCTTGATAGTAACCTTGTTCATTCCCTATAGTCAATGCACATTCGAAATGTACCATCCTTCTTCTTCACAAATAGAACTGGCGCTCCCCAGGGCGACGAACTCGGTCGGATAACCCTTTATCCAACAACTCTTGTAGTTGGGCGGATAATTCCTGCAGTTCGTTCGGAGCTAACCGTATGGTGCTCTCGCAATTGGAGCGGCTCCTGGAGTCAACTCAATCTGGAATTCAACTTGACGATGAGGGTAATCCAGGAAGGTCTTCCGGAAACACCTCGAGAAACTCACGAACTACGGGGATATCCTCTATCTTCTTTTCCTCAGTCTGTTTATCTGTGACGAGTGCTAATATGGCTAGTCGACCCTTTCGTAACAACTTTTGTGCCTTCATAACGAAATGATGCCTATCACCGCACCACTCCTATCACCTCTGACCGTAAGGACTTCTTCACCAAGGGAATCCGTATGATCTTCTCGTGGCATATGACTTCCGCTTGTTTATCGGAAAGCCAATCCATGCCTACTACCACATCGAAACTTCCTAGTGTAACAGGCATGAGATCTATGGTGAATGTATGACCAGCAAGCTCTATCTTGCAGTCTCTAAGAATATGCGTTACGTGAATCTGTGTGCCGTTAGCTAACTCCACGGTGTATTTAGATTCTAAGGCTGAGGGCATATCACTTAAAAGACTACAGAACCTAGTGGACACGAAACTTCTATCGGCTCCGGTATCGAATAATACAGTAGCAAAACAACCATTAACCGAAAATTTACCAGTTACTGTTGTAGGATCGTTTAGAGCCTCACCTGAGCCAATGACGAAGGCTCTTCCTTTGGCTCCATTGTTGTTTATTGCCTCCATTGTTGTTGCCATTACCATTGTTGTTGTTATTGTTGTTGCCATTGTTATTATTGTTGTTGTTCCCATTGTTGTTGTTACCATTACCATTCCTCTTAAGCTGGGGACAGTTGCGTTTGTAATGGCCTTCTTTCCCGCACTCAAAACAACCTTTCGGAGTTTCTTGTGATTGTTGTGGCTTTCTCATCAGTTCACCCCGACAGTCTTTGGCTGCGTGACCAATCTTCCCACAACGTTGACACTTGAAGTTATCACACCGACCCACATGGTGGTAGTTACACCGGTTGCACTTCGGCAGTCTTCCACCATACCCGCCGGGTCCTTGATTTGAGTGCGCCTGGTTGAAGCTTCGGTTGTTATCAAACTTCCGTTGCTGTTGCTGACTTTGCTGCTGTTGTTGAGGTTGAGATTGGCTACTGGATGACGATCCCTTGTTGCTTGAACCATCCCACTTGCGTTTCTGGTCGGGCACGCTTGCCACCGCACCCCGTTTGGGTAACCGACCTTGCTCAACTGCCTGGTCAGTCAGCCTGTGGGCTGTTCGGATAGCTTGTTGTATGGTAGTGGGGTTAGAAGCAGTTACCATACTTTGAATTTCAGGCACCAATCCCCGTATATAATGCTCCACCCTCTTGTGCATTTCATTCACCATCCCTGGGCATAAAGTGGCTAACTCATGAGTACGAGTCGTGTAGGCTTCAATTTCTGAGCCTTGCATTTTGAGTTGCCAGAACTCAATCTCCAGTTTCTGCACTTCATTCCGGGGGCAATATTCTTCAGTCATGATTTCTTTGAATTCATCCCAAGGTAGTTCATTGGCCATGGCTTGACCCAGCATTTGTACCTGGGCATTCCACCAGGAAAGTGCTGCGCCTTCCAATGTCCCGGTGGCATACTTCACCTGATCAGCAGGCGGGCAGTTGCATTTCGCAAAGACAGACTCTGTCTTCTCAAACCACCTTACAAGCCCTACAGCTCCTTCCGTCCCGCTGTAGGTATGGGGTTTACAGTCCATGAAGGACTTGTAGGTACATGGTGGTGGTCCTGTTTTGACAACCAAACATTAGTCAGATATCCTAGACAAATAACTAGGATAATCAGTTTAACCTCTTGTTATCATTTACCTGCTGGTTGTCCCGGTTGGGCAGCAGCCACTGCCGCCTGAACATGTTCATTAATTAATGCCGCCAATTCCGCAGGCGTCATGTTTATGGCTCCGGCTCCACGGCCTCCGGCGCCACGTCCACGACCACGCCCACGTCCTCGTCCACGTGCGTCCATATTTCACTTTAAAATTCACAATTACAATAATGAGTAACATCCAACACATTAATCTCATCAAGGTACAGTAAACAATAAGAAATAATGCATTCACCACAACCACAACATTTATAACAGAAATAATAATCAAAGATAAATAATTTGCAATTGAGTCACAAAATATTCCATCAATGTCAAAATTTAAGTTTGTCAGTTGGGTGGGAAACAACCCTTCCCACATAGGTTTCAAAGAAAAGAAACACTACATAGTCTAAGTCATTTAAAAGTAGGATCAGTCCAGTACGTCAGATCCGTCACTGTCCTCATCCATCTCTACTGGTTCTTCTTCGGGGGCTTCCTCGGGTTCTTCTTCTGGGTCTTCCTCATCAGGGTCCACCAAAGGTGCAGGAGCTTCAGCAATCTGGAGTGCTGCTAGCTGTGCCTCTAAACAGCAAACCTATTATCGATCTCCATATTATGGTGATCCTGTGCGTCCATGCGCTCACTAAGTGCTACCACGTTGCCTGCCAGAGTATGATGTCCACCAATGGCCATCGAAAGTCGCTCCTGAAGCGTATCTACCTGGTAACGCAGCTGACGCATCTCAGATCGTAATGCAGAGTTCTCATCAGTGAGTCCTCTAATCCGCTGTCGCTCTGTGTCCAGTGTGGCTACTAGGCTGCAAATGCCTGCTCCAGAGGGATGCTCAAGGTAGGAAGTGTAGGCAAAGTAGAGGCGGTTGATGACCTAGTCCTAGGTCGTGTAGGTGCTACTGGTGGTACGCGTTCTCTATAAGCCATACGGTTTATGTAAGTGGGGTAGAAATCCCAGTTACGCGGAGGATCGAGCTCAGGAGGTATGAAAGGCTGATCCCAGTCTATCTCGCTAGGAGGATAAGGATGTCGAGGCCAGTTAAATCCCCTATCCGGTACGGGAGAAGTAGGAGGTGACTCAGATCGTGCAGGTCTCTTGCCTAAATTTCTGGACGACGATGCCATGCTGCGAAGTACGTGTTGCGTATGCCAATGAGTATACAGTAAGGAGAGTAAACGATAAGTAACTAACAACTGTGCGGTTATAGTCTAGTGTGTGTATGCAACCTAGTTCCCTATAACCAATGGCTCTGATACCAATCTGTCACACCCTCAAAATCCGCGAGCGGGGTTTTACCGCGAGGCGCGTGACATACCAGGATCTCAGTCATTAGTTACCAAGAACGACTCTATATGATTAATAAACAAAACCAGAGTTAACGTTTAAAATACTGCGGAAGCGTTTTTAAAACTAGAAAACTCAAAACAAGTAGTATGTAAAGAGAATGCGCAAAACATACGCGCCCCAAACACAAATGTTTAATAGGAAAATAATCCCAAATGTGTAAACAAACAATGTAGACAACTCAACGATGCTGGTGTGCGTGCTCCTAGGCAACTGGCAACCTTAACCTGAGAATAGCATACTAAACAAGTCAACACATGGTTGGTGAGTTCAAGAGTTTGCGTTAAAATATAAACCAATCAACAGTTTCCAGAGCATAAGTAGTGTATTGCAATAGATAGCTAGTCTATTAACATAAAAATATTAATCATAGTGATTTCGCGATCGAAGCTGACTGTGTTACGTTTGTTGCCTCCCGTCACGACTTACCAGGTCGTGACGAATATGTGTTAGGACAAAATTGCACCCGTTTGACCTCGAGTCGCACAGGTGGGGCTCGTCAGACCCAGTAGTACTACCCAAATTTCCCCGCTATTCAATATTAACAATCCGAAAGTGTGAGGACTTTCCATGGTAAACAACACTATATCAATATTATACACACTCATAAATAAAAGCGTTTGTGATCAACAGTATGCTATCTCCCCCAAAAGAGATGATGTAAAATGAGTGGGGCAAGAACTCACCTGATGCGCGCAAGAATTAACCTAGAGCTTAACTTGAAAGAAAAAGACAACCTTCAAAGGTCACCTAGAACACAAGAGTACATAAGTACGTGTACACAAAATCAACACGAAACCCTAAGTGCTCTACAAACCAAGGAACTCAAGTTTAAGAAAGACAAGACACATTTGACCCAGTTGACCCGTTGGTGACATTATAGGTGATAACTCGTTAATACTAACACAACAGCATATCATACATGATCAACATACAACCCAACAATAGTCCTCATTACCCATATGACCCATTACCATGAATTCCCACAAACAGGCCAAATCAGATAACAAACCAACTAAACATTCATACGACACAAACAACACATTTAGTCACCTTAGAAATTCCATGAACACACTAGCATGATCCTAATATCCCAAACATGCTCAAATCATCCAATTCAAGATTTGCACAATTAAAGTTTCCCTTTTGGGAAAGTTCATCCCAAATTCATCAAACTCACACTACATTCATGAATTCATCAATTATATACCAATTCAAGTCCATGACAACATCTAAACATGATCAACAACACCTAATCATCATGATTCATCAACATTCACCCAAAAGTTACTATCTTTAGTAAGGTATGAACTACAACATGCATTCTTGAATTCCTAACATTCATATCAACCATCTAGCATCTAATCATCATCACAAACACATCCATAACATTCATACATCAACCAATCATCAATTCATGCAAAATAAAGTTACTATTATTAGTAACCTATGAACAATGTATCAAAATCATAGCTTTCTTGCATAATCGACGTTAACTAGCATCATCTAACCTAACTAACATAATAACATCAACAAACAACCAAAATCGACTTTCAATTGCAATATTCGAACTAGGGTTTCGGCCTTAATGTAAATCCCATAAAACTTGTAAAAATCCAACCTTTATTGCATACTTGACGTTAATTAACATGTAATCTATCTAAAAACACATTAACATCAACCATTAGGCATCATTCGACCATCAATTGAAGATTTCGATCCCCAAACCCTCGGCTAACTACAACATCAAAGAACACGAAATTACCCTTAAATTCGAAGAAAGAATGGAACTTTGATGCTTCTAACTTGATGTATTGCTTGAATCGAACCCAAATCGTGGTATTTGCTTGTTCTTGGTCGATGATCGAAGTGTGTGTGTGTTGAAGGTGAAGTCGCGGCCGAAGAGGGTGCTTAGGGTTTGGTTTTTTGTGTTTTAATCACTAATTTTGCATAATTACCTTTTAACCCTTGCACTTTGTATTTTATAAAATTAGACTTTTAACATCCTTTTAAGATGTTTTAACTAGAATAATAAACATAAAACTAGTAGTAGCAATTATAGGTATTATCTTTATAAGCTACAAATTTACAAATAAATACACACGTTTCCACGTTACGCGATAAAATTACAGTTAACATTTAAATCACATAAGCATAACTTAATAATCACATTGTTAACTTAATTATCATCAATTTAACATTACTGATTATTGTTAAGTCACCAACGTTCAACGACAACTAGTGTGTGTGCACGACACGTGTATGCAAGACTTAACGGAACAAACGGAGTTTGGTAACGGAAAATTACCGGATGTCACATTATCCCCATGTTGAAAGAATTTTCGTCCCGAAAATTGCGTTACATGGTGAGTGTTCCATCACTGGTCTACTGCATTGGCACAAGGAAATCGAAATCGTGTGAGTTTTGGATGAGTTGTCACATCATCCCCATGTTGAAAGAAATTTCGTCCCGAAATTTAATCAATACCTTCGCCGGCTGGCATCGTCCTTTCAAATAGCTGAGGATACTTAAGCTTCATTTGGTCTTCACGTTCCCACGTGAATTCTGGTCCACGTCTCGAGTTCCAACGAACTTTGACGATGGGTATCTTGCTTTGCTTAAGCGTTTTCACCTCACGATCCATCACTTCGACAGGTTCCTCAATGAAACGTAATTGTTCATCTACTTGAACTTCTTCCAGTGGTACGACCATCGTTTCATCCGTTAAACATTTCTTTAGGTTTGAAACATGGAATACATCATGGATTCCACTCAATGAATCAGGTAAGGCTAGTCGATAAGCCACTGGACCAATTCTTTCCACTATCTCAAATGGTCCAACGTATCTCGGATTTAGCTTTCCTCGTTTACCAAACCGAACTACGCCTTTCCACGGTGAGACTTTCAATAAAACTTTGTCACCTGTCTGAAATTCCAAAGGTTTTCGTCGTTTGTCAGCATAGCTTTTCTGTCTGTCTCGCGCTGCGGCCATGCGGTTTCTTATCTGAACAATCTTCTCAGTTGTCTCGTGTACTAACTCAGGACCCGTTAATTGACTATCACCAATTTCAGCCCAGCAAACTGGTGATCTACACTTTCTCCCATATAAAGCTTCAAAAGGTGCTGCCTTTATGCTAGTGTGATAACTGTTGTTGTAAGAAAATTCCACCAATGGTAGGTGAACTTCCCAGTTATTCCCGAAGTCAATCACACAAGCACGTAACATGTCCTCCAAAGTCTGTATAGTACGCTCGCTTTGACCATCAGTCTGTGGATGATAAGCAGTACTCATATCCAATCGCGTACCTAAAGCTTTCTGCAACGACTGCCAGAAGTGTGATGTGAAACGAGAATCGCGATCAGAAATAATTGAGATCGGTACTCCATGCCTCGAAACGATCTCCTTCAGATAAAGTCGGGTTAATTTCTCCATCTTATCTGTTTCCTTTATCGCTAGGAAATGAGCAGATTTTGTCAATCGATCCACGATAACCCATATTGTATCACAACCCGTAGAAGTGCGAGGTAACTTAGTAATAAAATCCATTGATATTTGATCCCACTTCCACATAGGGATCTCGGGTTGTTGTAGTAGACCAGATGGTTTCTGATACTCCACTTTAACCTTCGAGCAGGTCAGACACTTACTCACATAAGTAGCTACATCTGCTTTCATGTTAGGCCACCAATAGTGCGCCTTCAAATCGTGGTACATCTTGTCAGATCCAGGATGTATAGAATACTTGGACTTGTGAGCCTCACTCATGACCAAGTCTCTCAGATTTCCTGTAGAGGTACCCATAGTCTATCCATGAAGTAACGAATTCCATCCGCTTTTACTTCCAATTGTTTTTCCATACCTTAACCTTCTAAACTCATTTTCTACCTTCAGAGCTTCAGTTTGAGCATCACGGATTTGTTCAGGTAATTGCGTACTAATCGTTAGTTGCAGAGCTCGCACACGTCGAGGTTTAGCAGTCTCTTTTCTACTCAACGCATCAGCAACTACATTTGCTTTCCCCGGGTGGTACTTAATAGCACAATCATAGTCGTTTAACAATTCCACCCAGCGTCTTTGCCTCATGTTCAACTCCTTTTGCTCAAAGATGTGCTGAAGACTCTTGTGATCGGTGTAGATGGTGCATTTGGTACCGTACAAGTAATGTCTCCAGATCTTTAAGGCAAAAACTACCGCACCCAGTTCCAAGTCATGGGTGGTATAGTTCTTCTCATGAATCTTCAATTGTCTAGAGGCGTAAGCTATCACTTTATCCCGCTGCATCAGACGCATCCAAGTCCTTGAATAGACGCATCGCAGTAGACTACGAAGTCATCACTACCATCCGGTAACGCTAATATTGGTGCGCTACACAATTTATGTTTCAGCAACTGAAAAGCAGATTCCTGACTCTCACCCCATTTGTACGTCGTTCCCTTGTGAGTCAAGGCTGTGAGAGGTTGTGCAATCTTAGAGAATCCTTCAATGAATCGTCGATAATATCCCGCTAATCCAAGGAATTGTCGTATCTCACTTGGTGTCTTAGGAACAGACCAATTCTTTATCGCTTCAATCTTAGCAGGATCAACATGTATTCCCTTCTCGTTGACAATATGACCCAAGAATTGTACCTCACGTATCCAGAAATCACACTTAGAAAACTTTGCGTACAGTTGTTCCTTTCTAAGTAATTCCAAGATTAAACGTAAGTGCTTCTCATGTTCTTCCTCGGTCCTTGAGTATATCAGTATGTCATCAATAAAGACGATAACAAACTGATCAAGATAGGGTTTGCACACGCGATTCATGAGGTCCATGAATACTGCTGGTGCATTCGTCAACCCAAATGGCATGACCAAAAATTCATAGTGACCATATCGTGTACGGAAAGCAGTCTTCGAGATGTCCTCTTCTCGAACTCTCAGCTGATGATACCCAGACCTCAGATCAATCTTAGAGTAATAGCTTGATCCTTGCAGTTGATCAAACAAATCATCGATACGAGGTAAGGGATATCTATTCTTGATAGTAACCTTGTTCAGTTCCCTATAGTCAATGCACATTCGAAATGTACCATCCTTCTTCTTCACAAATAGAACTGGCGCTCCCCAGGGCGACGAACTCGGTCGGATGAACCCTTTATCCAACAACTCTTGTAGTTGGGCGGATAATTCCTGCAGTTCGTTCGGAGCTAACCGGTACGGTGCTCTCGCAATTGGAGCGGCTCCTGGAGTCAACTCAATCTGGAATTCAACTTGACGATGAGGCGGTAATCCAGGAAGGTCTTCCGGAAACACCTCGAGAAACTCACGAACTACGGGATATCCTCTATCTTCTTTTCCTCAGTCTGTTTATCTGTGACGAGTGCTAATATGGCTAGTCGACCCTTTCGTAACAACTTTTGTGCCTTCATAAACGAGATGATGCCTATCACCGCACCACTCCTATCACCTCTGACCGTAAGGACTTCTTCACCAAGGGGAATCCGTATGATCTTCTCGTGGCATATGACTTCCGCTTGTTTATCGGAAAGCCAATCCATGCCTACTACCACATCAAACTTCCTAGTGTAACAGGCATGAGATCTATGGTGAATGTATGACCAGCAAGCTCTATCTTGCAGTCTCTAAGAATATGCGTTACGTGAATCTGTGTGCCGTTAGCTAACTCCACGGTGTATTTAGATTCTAAGGCTGAGGGCATATCACTTAAAAGACTACAGAACCTAGTGGACACGAAACTTCTATCGGCTCCGGTATCGAATAATACAGTAGCAAAACAACCATTAACCGAAAATTTACCAGTTACTGTTGTAGGATCGTTTAGAGCCTCACCTGAGCCAATGACGAAGGCTCTTCCTTTGGCTCCATTGTTGTTATTGCCTCCATTGTTGTTGCCATTACCATTGTTGTTGTTATTGTTGTTGCCATTGTTATTATTGTTGTTGTTCCCATTGTTGTTGTTACCATTACCATTCCTCTTAAGCTGGGGACAGTTGCGTTTGTAATGGCCTTCTTTTCCGCACTCAAAACAACCTTCGGAGTTTCTTGTGATTGTTGTGGCTTCTCATCAGTTCACCCCGACAGTCTTTGGCTGCATGACCAATCTTCCCACAACGTTGACACTTGAAGTTATCACACCGACCCACATGGTGGTAGTTACACCGGTTGCACTTCGGCAGTCTTCCACCATACCCGCCGGGTCCTTGATTTGAGTGCGCCTGGTTGAAGCTTCGGTTGTTATCGAACTTCCGTTGCTGTTGCTGACTTTGCTGCTGTTGTTGAGGTTGAGATTGGCTACTGGATGACGATCCCTTGTTGCTTGAACCATCCCACTTGCGTTTCTGGTCGGGCACGCTTGCCACCGCACCCCGTTTGGGTAACCGACCTTGCTCAACTGCCTGGTCAGTCAGCCTGTGGGCTGTTCGGATAGCTTGTTGTATGGTAGTGGGGTTAGAAGCAGTTACCATACTTTGAATTTCAGGCACCAATCCCCGTATATAATGCTCCACCCTCTTGTGCATTTCATTCACCATCCCTGGGCATAAAGTGGCTAACTCATGAGTACGAGTCGTGTAGGCTTCAATTTCTGAGCCTTGCATTTTGAGTTGCCAGAACTCAATCTCCAGTTTCTGCACTTCATTCCGGGGCAATATTCTTCAGTCATGATTTCTTTGAATTCATCCCAAGGTAGTTCATTGGCCATGGCTTGACCCAGCATTTGTACCTGGGCATTCCACCAGGAAAGTGCTGCGCCTTCCAATGTCCCGGTGGCATACTTCACCTGATCAGCAGGCGGGCAGTTGCATTTCGCAAAGACAGACTCTGTCTTCTCAAACCACCTTACAAGCCCTACAGCTCCTTCCGTCCCGCTGTAGGTATGGGGTTTACAGTCCATGAAGGACTTGTAGGTACATGGTGGTGGTCCTGTTTTGACAACCCAAACATTAGTCAGATATCCTAGACAAATAACTAGGATAATCAGTTTAACCTCTTGTTATCATTTACCTGCTGGTTGTCCCGGTTGGGCAGCAGCCACTGCCGCCTGAACATGTTCATTAATTAATGCCGCCAATTCCGCAGGCGTCATGTTTATGGCTCCGGCTCCACGGCCTCCGGCGCCACGTCCACGACCACGCCCACGTCCTCTTCCACGTGCGTCCATATTTCACTTTAAAATTCACAATTACAATAATGAGTAACATCCAACACATTAATCTCATCAAGGTACAGTAAACAATAAGAAATAATGCATTCACCACAACCACAACATTTATAACAGAAATAATAATCAAAGATAAATAATTTGCAATTGAGTCACAAAATATTCCATCAATGTCAAAATTTAAGTTTGTCAGTTGGGTGGGAAACAACCCTTCCCACATAGGTTTCAAAGAAAGAAACACTACATAGTCTAAGTCATTTAAAAGTAGGATCAGTCCAGTACATCAGATCCGTCACTGTCCTCATCCATCTCTACTGGTTCTTCTTCGGGGGCTTCCTCGGGTTCTTCTTCTGGGTCTTCCTCATCAGGGTCCACCAAAGGTGCAGGAGCTTCAGCAATCTGAAGTGCTGCTAGCTGTGCCTCTAATCAGCAAACCTATTATCGATCTCCATATTATGGTGATCCTGTGCGTCCATGCGCTCACTAAGTGCTACCACGTTGCCTGCCAGAGTATGATGTCCACCAATGGCCATCGAAAGTCGCTCCTGAAGCGTATCTACCTGGAAACGCAGCTGACGCATCTCAGATCGTAATGCAGAGTTCTCATCAGTGAGTCCTCTAATCCGCTGTCGCTCTGTGTCCAGTGTGGCTACTAGGGCTGCAAATGCCTGCTCCAGAGGGATGCTCAAGGTAGGAAGTGTAGGCAAAGTAGAGGCGGTTGATGACCTAGTCCTAGGTCGTGTAGGTGCTACTGGTGGTACGCGTTCTCTATAAGCCATACGGTTTATGTAAGTGGGGTAGAAATCCCAGTTACGCGGAGGATCGAGCTCAGGAGGTATGAAAGGCTGATCCCAGTCTATCTCGCTAGGAGGATAAGGATGTCGAGGCCAGTTAAATCCCCTATCCGGTACGGGAGAAGTAGGAGGTGACTCAGATCGTGCAGGTCTCTTGCCTAAATTTCTGGACGACGATGCCATGCTGCGAAGTACGTGTTGCGTATGCCAATGAGTATACAGTAAGGAGAGTAAGCGATAAGTAACTAACAACTGTGCGGTTATAGTCTAGTGTGTGTATGCAACCTAGTTCCCTATAACCAATGGCTCTGATACCAATCTGTCACACCCTCAAAATCCGCGAGCGGGGTTTTACCGCGAGGCGCGTGACATACCAGGATCTCAGTCATTAGTTACCAAGAACGACTCTATATGATTAATAAACAAAACCAGAGTTAACGTTTAAAATACTGCGGAAGCGTTTTTAAAACTAGAAAACCCAAAACAAGTAGTATGTAAAGAGAATGCGCAAAACATACGCGCCCCAAACACAAATGTTTAATAGAAAATAATCCAAATGTGTAAACAAACAATGTAGACAACTCAACGATGCTGTGTGCGTGCTCCTAGGCAACTGGCAACCTTAACCTGAGAATAGCATACTAAACAAGTCAACACATGGTTGGTGAGTTCAAGAGTTTGCGTTAAAATATAAACCAATCAACAGTTTCCAGAGCATAAGTAGTGTATTGCAATAGATAGCTAGTCTATTAACATAAAAATATTAATCATAGTGATTTCGCGATCGAAGCTGACTGTGTTACGTTTGTTGCCTCCCGTCACGACTTACCAGGTCGTGACGAATATGTGTTAGGACAAAATTGCACCCGTTTGACCTCGAGTCGCACAGGTGGGGCTCGTCAGACCCAGTAGTACTACCCAAATTTCCCCGCTATTCAATATTAACAATCCGAAAGTGTGAGGACTTTCCATGGTAAACAACACTATATCAATATTATACACACTCATAAATAAAAGCGTTTGTGATCAACAGTATGCTATCTCCCCCAAAAGAGATTATGTAAAATGAGTGGGGCAAGAACTCACCTGATGCGCGCAAGAATTAACTAGAGCTTAACTTGAAAGAAAAAGACAACCTTCAAAGGTCACCTAGAACACAAGAGTACATAAGTACGTGTACACAAATCAACACGAAACCCTAAGTGCTCTACAAACCAAGGAACTCAAGGTTTAAGAAAGACAAGACACATTTGACCCAGTTGACCCGTTTGACCCGTTGGTGACATTATAGGTGATAACTCGTTAATACTAACACAACAGCATATCATACATGATCAACATACAACCCAACAATAGTCCTAACATACCCTATGACCCATTACCATGAATTCCACAAACAGGCCAAATCAGATAACTATCCAACTAAACATTCATACACACCAAACAACACATTTAGTTACCTTAGAAATTCCATGAACACACTAGCATGATCCTAATATCCCAAACATGCTCAAATCATCCAATTCAAGGATTTGCACAATAAAGTTTCCCTTTTGGGAAAGTTCATCCCAAATTCATCAAACTCACACTACATTCATGAATTCATCAATTATATACCAATTCAAGTCCATGACAACATCTAAACATGATCAACAACACCTAATCATCATGATTCATCAACATTCAACACCAAAAGTTACTATCTTTAGTAAGGTATGAACTACAACATGCATTCTTGAATTCCTAACATTCATATCAACCATCTAGCATCTAATCATCATCACAAACACATCCATAACATTCATACATCAACCAATCATCAATTCATGCAAAATAAAGTTACTATTATTAGTAACCTATGAACAATGTATCAAAATCATAGCTTTCTTGCATAATCGACGTTAACTAGCATCATCTAACCTAACTAAATAATAACATCAACAAACAACCAAAATCGACTTTCAATTGCAATATTCGAACTAGGGTTTCGGCCTTAATGTAAATCCCATAAAACTTGTAAAAATCCAACCTTTATTGCATACTTGACGTTAATTAACATGTAATCTATCTAACAAACACATTAACATCAACCATTAGGCATCATTCGACCATCAATTGAAGATTTCGATCCCCAACCTCGGCTAACTACAAACATCCAAAGAACACGAAATTCTACCCTTAAATTCGAAGAAAGAATGGAACTTTGATGCTTCTAACTTGATGTATTGCTTGAATCCGAACCCAAATCGTGGTATTTGCTTGTTCTTGGCGATGATCGAAGTGTTGGTGTGTTTGAAGGTGAAGTCGCGGCCGAGAGGGTGCTTAGGGTTTGGTTTTTTGTGTTTTAATCAACTAATTTTGCATAATTACCTTTTAACCCTTGCACTTTGTATTTTTATAAATTAGACTTTTAACCCCTTTTAAGATGTTTTTAACTAGAATATAAACATATAAACTAGTAGTACAATTATAGGTATTATCTTTATAAGCTACAGATTTACAGTAAATACACACGTTTCCACGTTACGCGATAAAATTACAGTTAACATTTAAATCACATAAGCATAACTTAATAATCACATTGTTAACTTAATTATCATCAATTTAACATTACTGATTATTGTTAAGTCACCAACGTTCAACGACAACTAGTGTGTGCACGACACGTGTATGCAAGACTTAACGGAACAACGGAGTTTGGTAACGGAAAATTACCGGATGTCACATATCCCCATGTTGAAAGAATTTTCGTCCCGAAAATTGCGTTACATGGGAGTGTTCCATCACTGGTCTACTGCATTGGCACAAGGAAATCGAAAATCGTGTGAGTTTTGGATGAGT
>JACCIY010001282.1:0-35524 GCA_025506505.1 Flaveria sonorensis | reverse complement strand
TGATGATACCCAGACCTCATATCAATCTTAGAATATAGCTTGATCCTTGCAGTGATCAAACAATTATCGATACGAGGTAAGGGATATCCATTCTTGATAGTAACCTTATTCAGTTCCCTATAGTCAATGCACATTCGAAATGTACCATCCTTCTTCTTCACAAATAGAACAGGCGCTCCCCAGGGCGACGAACTCGGTCAGATAAACCCTTTATCCAATAACTCTTGTAGTTGGGCGGATAATTCCTGCAGTTCGTTCGGAGCTAACCGGTACGGTGCTCTCGCAATCGGAGCGGCTCCTGGAGTCATTCAATCTGGAATTAACTTGACGATGAGGCGGTAATCCAGGTAGGTCTTCCGGAAACACCTCGGGAACTCGCGAACTACGGGGATATCCTCTATCTTCTTTTCCTCAGTCTGTTTATCTGTGACGAGTGCCAATATGGCCAGTCGACCCTTTTGTAACAACTTCTGTGCCTTCATAAACGAAATGATGCCTATCACCGCACCACTCCTATCACCTCTGATCGTAAGGACTTCTTCACCAATGGGAATACGTCTGATCTTCTCGTGGCATATGACTTCCGCTTGTTTAACGGAAAGCCAATCCATGCTACTACCACATCGAAACTTCCTAGTGTAACAGGCATGAGATCTATGGCGAATGTATGACCAGCAAGCTGTATATTGCAGTCTCTAAGAATATGCGTTACGTGAATCTGTGTACCGTCAGCTAAACTCTACGGTGTATTTAGATTTAAGGCTGAGGGAATATCACTTAAAGACTAAAGAACCTAGTGGACACGAAACTTCTATCGGCTCCGGTATCGAATAATACGGTAGCAAACGACCATTAACCAAAAATTACAGTTACTGTTGTAGGGTCGTTAGAGCCTCACTGAGCCAATGAAGAAGGCTCTTCCTTTGGCTCCATTGTTGTTGCCATTACCATTGTTGTTGTTATTGTTGTTGCCATTGTTATTGTTGCTTTGTTTCCATTGTTGTTGTTACCATTACCATTCCTCTTAAGTTGGGGACAGTTGCGTCTGTAATGGCCTTCTTTTCCGCACTCAAAACAACCTTTCGGAGTTGTGATTGTTGTGGCTTTTTCATCAGTTCACCTCGACAGTCTTTGGCTGCGTGACCAATCTTCCCACAACGTGCGCACTTGAAGTCACATCGACCACATGGTGGTAGTTACACCGGTTGCACTTCGGCTGTCTTTCGCCATACCCACGGGTCCTTGATTTGAGGAGTCGCTGGTTGAAGCTTCGATTATTATCGAACTTCCGTTGCTGTTGCTAAGTTTGCTACTGTTGCTGAGGTTGAGATTGGAAGCGGGATGACGATCTCTGTTGCTGAACATCCCACTTGCGTTTATGGTCGGGCACGCTTGCCACCGCACCCGCTTAGGTAATCGACCTTGCTCTATGCTTGATTAGTCAGCCTGTGGGCTGTTCGGATAGCTTGTTATATGGTAGTGGGGTTAGAGCAGTTACCATACTTTGAATTTCGGGCACCAATCCCCGTATATAATACTCAACTCTCTTGTGCAGTCATTCACCATCCTGGGCATAAAGTAGCTAACTCATGAGTACGGGTCGTGTAGGCTTCAAGTTCGAGCCTTGCATTTTGAGTTGCCAGAACTCAATCTCCAGTTTCTGCACTTCATTTCGGGGGCAGTATTCTTCGGTCATAATCCCCTTAAACTCATCCCAAGGTAGTTCATTGGCCATGGCTTGACCCAGCATTTGCACCTGGGCATTCCACCAGGAAAGTGCTGCGCCTTCCAATGTCCCGGTGGCATACTTCACCTGATCAGTAGGCGGGCAGTTGCATTTTGCGAAGACAGACTCTGTCTTCTCAAACCACCTTACAAGCCCTACAGCTCCTTCCGTCCCGCTGTAGGTATGGGGTTTACAGTCATGAAGGACTTGTAGGTACATGGTGGTGGTCCTGCTGGTTCTTCTTCGGGGCTTCCTCGGGTTCCTCTTCCGGGTCTTCCTCATCAGGATCCACCAAGGTGCAGGGGCTTCAACAACCAGAAGTGCTGCTAGCTGTGCCTCTAAATCAGCAAACCTATCATCGATCACTATGTTATGGTGATCTTGTGCATCCATGCGCCCACTAAGTGCTACAACGTTGCCTGCCAGAGTATGATGTCCACCAATGGCCATCGAGAGTCGCTCCTGAAGCGTCTCTACCTGGTAGCGCAACTGACGCATCTCAGATCGTAAGGCAGAGTTCTCGTCAGTGAGTCCTCTAATCCGCTGTCGCTCCGTGTCTAGAGTGGCTACCAAAGCTGCAAACGCCTGCTCGAGAGGGATGCTCAAGGTAGGAAGAGTAGGCAATGCAGAGGCGGTTGATGACGTAGTCCTAGGTCGTGTAGGAGCTACTGGTGGTACGCGCTCTCTATAAGCCATACGGTTTATGTAGGTGGGGTAGAAATCCCAGTTCCGCTGAGGATCGAGCTCAGGCGGTATGAAAGGCTGATCCCAGTCTATCTCGCCAGGAGGATAAGGATGTCGGGGCCAGTTAAATCCCTATCAGGTATGGGAGACGTAGGAGGTGACTCAGATCGTGCAGGTCTCTTACCCAAATTTCTGGATGACGATGCCATGCTGCGAAGTACGTGTTGCGTATGCCAATGAGTATACAGTAAGGAGAGTAAGCGATAAGTAACTAACAACTGTGCGGTTATAGTCTAGTGTGTGTATGCAACCTAGTTCCCTATAACCAATGGCTCTGATACCAATCTGTCACACCCTCAAAATCCACGAGCGGAGTTTTACCGCGAGGCGTGTGAACAAACCAGGATCACAGTCAATAGTTACTCAGAACGACACTATATGCCATATTTAAAATAAAACCAACCAAGGTTCGAACTTTAAAACCATGCGGAAGCGTTAAATAAACTAGTAAACCCAAAACAATGAAACATGATTTGAAAATGCGCAAACATACGCGCCCAAGTATTATGCAAAACTAAAATACGATGTTTAAACAATCTTAACCCAAAACAATGTTTCATAACATGCTGCCAAACACCATGATGCTGACCCGTGTGACGTGCCCTAGGCAATAGCAACCTTAACCTAAGAATAGCATACTAAAAGAGTCAACATAGCGGTTGGTGAGTTCAAGAGTTTGCGTTAAGATATAAACCAATCAACAGTTTCCAGAGCACAAGTAGTGTATTGCAATAGATAGCTAGTCTATTAACATGAAAATGTTAAACATAGTGATTTCGCGATTGAAGCTGACTGTGATAGTTTGTGCCTCCCGTCACGACTTACCAGGCCGTGATGAATATATGTGAGGACAAAATTGCACCCCTTTGACCTCGAGTCGCACAGGTGGGGCTCGTCAAACCCAGTAGTACTACCCAAAATTTCCCGCTAGTCAATATTAACAATCCGAAAGTGTGAGGACTTTCCATGGTAAACAACACTATATTAATATTATACACACTCATATTTAAAAGCGTTTGTGATCAACAGTATGCTATCTCCCCCAAAAGAGATTATGTAAAAAGAGTGGGGCATGAACTCACCTGATGCGCGCCAGAATTAACTTAGAGCTTAACTTGAAAGAAAAAGGGGAAAGACAACCTTCAAAGGTCACCTAGAACACATGAGTACATAAGTACGTGTACACAGAATCAATATGAAACCCTAAGTGCTCTACAACCCAAAGAACTCAAGGTTTAAGAAAGACAAGACACATTTGACCCAGTTGACCCGTTTGACCCGTTGGTGACATTATAGGTGAATTTCCATTCAAACAAGCATATAGCCTATCACACATGATTAACATACAAACTGATTACATGTAACACTTCATTAACCACATGTACTAATTAGATCATCATACCGCCAGATATCATACAAGTCATGCAAATCTCAAACTATTATCATGCTCATAACATCTATAAAACAAATAATACACCATACAAGGATCAAATCACGCATCACATGCCATGTGAAGCCACTCACAACTTCACACCCTAAATCCTGCCAATCCTACTAAGTAGGGGCCTCAGATTCGCACGTGTGTATGATGATCATTAACATACCAATTTCCATAGCTCATATCATCCAAAATATTCATTCTTAATCAACCATCGATCAACAAAAAATCCTAGCTTACCTATATGACTCATACCATGATTTTTCTTCGAACAGGCCAAATCAGATAACTAACCAACTAAACATTCATACAACCCAACAATACATTCTACCACCTTAGAAATCATCCATGAACATCCTAACATGATCCTAATGTCCCAAACATACCCAAATTATCATATTTAAGAGATTTCACAATTAAAGTTTCCCTTTTGGGAAAGTTCATCCCAAATCCATCAAACACCTAAAACATTCATGAATCCATCAATCACTTACTAATTCAAGTTCATAACAACATCTAGCATGATCAAAACACCAAATCATCATGATTCATCACATTCAACATCAAAAAGTTACTATTTTAAGCAATGTATGAACTACCACGCATCTTCTTGATTTCCTAACGTTCATATCAACCATCTAGCATCTAATCATCATCATAAGCATATCCATAACACCAATTCATCATCAATTCAACATTTCATTCAAAATAAAGTTACTATTCTTGGTAACCTATGAACAACGCATCAAAATCGAAGCTTTCTTGCAAAATCGACGTTAACTAATATGCATACAACCTAACTAGCATCATTACAACATCAAACAACCAACATTCAACATCCAATTTGATAAAAATTCCATCAAACTTTCGGCTAAGGGTTCATCACCCGAAAGAAGAACCAAAAATCCAATCTTTATGCATACTTGACGTTAAATAAAATGTAATCTATCTAGTAAACACATTAACATCAACAACTAAGCATTAATCGACCATCAATTGTAGGTTTTGAATGGAACTTTCGGCCAACATGAAAAATCATCAAAAACATGTAAAAATCTAACCTTTAAATGTGTATTGACTTGTATTTGATGATTCTAACTTGTTGCAACCCTTGAAATCGATCAAATCCGATGCTTTGTGAGCGTTCTTGGCCGAAAATCGCAAAGGGAGAGGGAGAGGGAATGAAGTCGTGGCCGTATGTGGTTAGGGGATTAGGGTTTTTGATTAGATTAATTATTTAGCAATAATTACCCTTTTAACCCTCATAGTTTGTATTTTATAAAGATTAGGCTTTTAACACCCTTTTAAGATGTTTTTAACCAAAATAATAAACATATGAACTAATAATAACAATTATATGTTTTATCTTTACTAGTCACACAATGCACGAATTAAATACACACGTTTCCACGTTATGCGATAAAATTTACAATAAACATTTAAATCACATAATCACAACTAATAATCAGCATAGAAATTATTGTTTAACATTATTAATTATTATTAAGTCACCAACGTTCAACGACAACTAGTGTGAGCTCCCGACACGTGTATGCAAGACTTAACGGAACTAACGGAGTTTGGTAACGGAAAATTACCGGATGCACAGTCACAACTATTTATTTCTTTCTCCAAAATTGATTAGAAACCCATTGGTACATTGGGTTAGTTAATTCAACTCTATGAATACAACTACTACTATGATGATTTCTTTCTCCAAAATTGATCTGTGGAATCTTCCACCACACTTTGCTTGGAACTTTTCCAGAGTAGGCTCCACCATTGAGTGTGAATACAAAACCAGATTATGAGTGAGATTCATCTTGATCAGTTTGAAAACTAGCATCACTTTAATATCTTACAATGAGTTGTTCTTCAACTCCTCCAAATATTAAGAACATGTCTTTAGTTCTCCTCAAGTACTGTAGAATGTTCTTAACTACAATCTAGTGGGCAAAGCTAGGGTTCTAATGATAATGACTGGTAATGCCTAAAGCCTACGAGACATCAGGTCTAATGCACAACATAGCATACATGATAGAATCAATCACTGAAGCGTATGGAACCTTTTCCAATCGCTTAATATCAATGTTTGTCGAAGGTGATTGTGATTTGTTCAACAGGATACCTTTAGGCATAGGAACACCTCCTTTCTTGGACTTTTTCATCCTAAAGTGTGTCATCATTTTGTCTATGTATGTGTTTTGACTAAGCCCTACAAGCCGCTTACATATATCCCTATAGATCTTGATCCCTAGAATATAAGTAGCTTCTCCAAGATCTTTAATTGCAAAACAAGTTCCCAACCATTGTTTAATTAGTATATCATCCACATATAGTATGAGAAATGATATAGTGCTCCCACTAGCCTTTCTATAAACACAAGGCTGATTTTCACTTTTGACAAAACTGAATTCCACGATTTTCTGATCAAGATGAAGATTCAAGCTACGAGATGCATGTTTAAGTCCATTAATACACTTATTTAGTTCACACACCCTATTTCGATATTTTGGATCAACAAAATTATCAGACTAAACCATATAGACATCTTTAGAGAGATGTTCGTTTAGAAAAGCCATTTTGACATCCATTTGCCATATCTCATAATTATAGTACGAGGCTATGGCAGATAATATCCTAATTGATTTTATAATAGCAACTGGTGGAATGTTTCATCATAGTCAACACCTTATGTTTGAGTGAAACCCTTTGTAACTAGCCATGCTTTATAGGCATGCACTATTCTATGCATGTCGGTTTTTCTATTAAAAATCCACTTGCTCCCTACTGGCCATGAACCGGGGGGTAGGTTAACAAAGTCCCAAACTTGATTGTCACACATAATTTGCATCTTGGCGTTCATGACATCTAGCCATTTTGCAGATTCCGGATCAGGGATAGTAGAGTTGTAGTTAGTAGGTTCATCACAAGAATTAGGTACTACCAAAAAGTCGAGACCCTCCAAATTCCAAAGATATCTGTCAGGTTCTTTGCAACTCATGCTACTTCTATGAACGCTAGTGTTTATGCCTGAATTGCCAACAACTTCTTGTTGTTCAGACGCACCAACTTCATCAGCATTTATTTATGGTTCTTGAATTTCTTCAAGATCCACGATATTACTCCTAGTTCCTCGATCTAGAAACTCTTTCTCGAGAACATGTGCATTCCTTTTGATGGAAATCATATTTGCATCAGGATGGTAAAAGTAATATTCATTTCTATTATAGTATACGACAAAAATAAGTTTTTTGCCTCAGGGATCTAGCTTGTCATCAGACTCGTTGGTGACATAAGCATCACATCCCAATACTCTAAGGTAAGACATATTGGGTTTAGAACCATTCCATATCTCATATGAGGTTTTGTCTACCTTTTTAGTCGATGCCAGATTGACAAGGCGGGTGGTGGTCAAAAGAGCATAACTCTAAAAGGAGTTAGGTAAGTCAGTTCTACACATCATCGTTCGACCCATATTAAGTAGGGTTCGATTTCTCCTCTCGCTCACACTATTAAGTTGGGGTGTGCCGGGTGGAGTGAACTATGAAACAATTCTATGTTCCTTTAGATGATTAATAAACTCTTGGCTTAGGTATTTTCCACCATGATCTGATCGAAGTACCTTGATAGTCTTACCAAGTTGTTTTTCTACTTCGTTTTGAAACTCTTTAAACTTTACAGAAGTTTCATTTCCATGCTTCATAAGGTAGACATAAGCGTATCGAATATAATCATCAATAAACGTAACAAAGTATCTTTCATGATTTCTAGACATGGTTCTGAAAGGACCACATACATTCGAATGTATGAATGCTAAAAGATCCTTGGTTTGTTCCCTAAAATGGGTGTAAGGATCCTTTGTGAGTTTGCTAGCTAAGCAAGATTCACATTCATTAAAGGATTTCAGTCTTGTTTATTCAAGAATCCCTTCGGACTGAAGCCTTTTCACGTGGGCCTTGCTTATGTGGCCAAGTCGACAATGCCATAAAAATGTATCATTAATGCTAGATTTGATACGCTTCGAAAGATTATATATGTTATGGTTTGTTTGAGCATCAATCTCATAAATACCATATCGAGGTTTAGCCTCAAAATAAAAGACATCATTCAAGTAGTCATAAATAAAAGCATCATTAAAAATGTACTTGAATACTTGTTCAAACAATAAAGAAACTGAAATAACATTTTTGGTTAAAACAAGTAAATAAACAATTATCTAAAGTAATTACAAGGCCAGATGGACATAAAAGATTATAAGTTCTAATTGCTAGAACTTGTACTCTTTTCCTATCACCAACGATGAGCTCCATGTCGCCTTGTTTCAGATTTTCCAATTTTAAGGCTACTGCAAGACATTAATGATGGCGTAACCACATCTAGTATCAAATAACCATATGTTTGGAAACAATAAAAAGTTCAATAACATAAATAAGAATACCTGAAGAAGTTCCTTCACCATTGGCCTTCTTTGCCCTCAGCTTGGCTAGATAGTCAGGACAGTTACGTTTCCAGTGTCCTATCTTATTGCATTCAAGGCAGTGGCGCTCCTCAAGAGGGGTTGCCGCTTTGTTTTTAGTAGCCAGCTATTTTGTTGTTGGTGGCAGGCTTGGTAGAAATAACCTTTTCTTTACCTTTGTTATTATAATCTCTCTATAAGGATTATACTCAGTGGTTGGTGCAACCAAAGAACTCTCAGCATGCACATGTGAAGTACAAGAAAGTTACTTTGGAAGATTTGATACAACTCACTAAAATATGCTAAAGTATCAAATCTTCCGAAGCCAAGGATTATACTCAGTGGTTGGTGCAACCAAGGATTATACTAAGTGGTTGGTGCAACCAAAGCTAAACCACTTTTCACTGCCATCTCTAAAGACTCACTAACTTATACAAGTTGGTGAAACATCCATAATTTTGTCAACTGTACAACATGGTCATAGTGTCTGTAACTTTCTTCTTATGTACTTTTATCCTTTTTGTAATATACTAGGATGTGAGCTACGACATGTCATAGTCACTTGTCAAAAGGAAATCTGCCTTTTGACTCTACATTGATTTTGTTATCTAGATTAGTGTTTGCAGCTGGCCTTTAAAGTATGGCCGGATGTAGGATGTAGTATAAAGAATCTCAAGTACTTGTCATTAGAAGTAAGCTTTTTAACACTTTGTAAAATAAACATAAGAGCAATATACAGCATTCTTGAAAATCATCTTATTGTGTTCTTGTTCTTTTACTTGTGTTCTTTGTTTCATCTTTAAGCCAGTTCCCTATTTGATCTCCCAAGTGTTCTAACTCTCTCCAAACATTGTGAAACTATTGCATTGACCTCCCTACCCAAGTCCTACAATTGGTATAGAGCATTTTAGGCTCTTGATTGTTAGATCTCACCGTCTTTAAATACCTTCAGTTCATATTACACTTACCAGTTTAAATGGCATCTCTTTCAAAGGCTGATATGGAAACTGGTACCATGACAAAGTCTCCACTGATCACTCCTGATGACTTTGACCCTTGGTGCCAACATATGGAAGGGTTCATCAAGTCTCAAGACAATAGGATTTGGAGGTATATTGTCATAGGACCTCACATCCTAAGGACCATTTTCAGCTACTGCTAGTGGCGGGATGATACCAAAAAAAGTAGCTGATTATTCTAAAAAAGATTGGAAGAAAATGGACATAGATCAGAAAGCCATGACCACTCTCCAAACTGCTCTTCCTAACTCTATATACAGAGGCTTCATATAGTGCAAACCTACTAAGCAGCTCTGGGATGCACTGAAGCTCATGTATGAGGGGTCTGATGAGGCTAAAGAAAACAAGAAGGACCTCATGAAGCAGCAGTTTGTGAACTTTACCTACAAGACAGGTGAAACTTTTACTCAACTATACTTCATGTATGTTAAGATTATAGATACTCTTATGGATGTTGGAGTCAAACTGGAGAATAGGGACATTGTGAGGAATTTCATGTTCTCTCTTCCCAGACAATGGAATCACTACTATGTGGCCATTAAGAGAACTGAGAACCACTCCACCCTTACTCTCACAGAGTTGTATGGTATCTTCAACGGGTACCAGATGGAGATGAACATGCAAAATCCATCAAGTAGATCTTCCAGCAATCAACAGAGTTCTACCCTCCATGTGGTTGAAAGGGACAGCAGAGAACCACAAGAAGGCCCTTTCATCGCCATCTCTGACACACCAAGGGAGAGCTACATCCGAGGAAGCCCATTCCAAGAGACAAGCTCATCACAAGCCTTTGTGTTTGCTGATGAAAGTTATAGGAACTTTCTCTTCAGTCTTGAAGACTTGGATTGCATCCATTTAAATGATCTGGAATACATGGAGATAGTCCAATAAAGGGCTCTTCTCACTCATAGAGTCAAGAAGTTCTATAAGAGAATAGAAAGAAAGTTTCCAAGCAATGTGGCCAGTGGAAAGTTTGGCCTGTATAAAAGTAAGGTGGAGTGTTACAACTGTAACCAAATGGGACCTTTTCCTAGGGAGTACAAGGCACCAAGGACAAACGGTGGCCAAACACAACCCAGACCAAACTACATTGATGCAGCTCCCAGATCTGAGAAGCCTAGCTAACCAAAACAACAAGTTGTTGCTGCTGCTGAAGAAGGAGGCTTTGATTGGAGGTTTTCAAGTTGAAGATGTTTTCCCAACCAAGCACTAATGGCTGACCATGAAGAAGCCAAGGTATTAGAACATCTTTGTATATATGAATGCATTCCTAAAGTTAACATGTACAGGTCCTATGACTTGGAAGTGAGATCTGATCTTGAGTCCTTGAATATTTTAAAAGTTGATTTCAAAAGAGTAGGAAATGATTATAAACTTTAAATAGAAGATTTTAAGAAAACAATTTCTACTCTTAAGCATGAGCACACAAACTATAGGACCCAAATCAAATATCTCATAACCAAGTTAATTGAATGCCAGGTTGAGCTTGTGATCGGCAAATGCAAGGCAGAAAAATGTGTTCGTGAAGAGGAAACCTTCAAGAACATAATATCCTCATCCTTGCATGAAAATATCTGTTATCAGAACTAGCAGAGACTATGTTCAACTAAGATAGCTCCGCCACACACACTACTATCTGTAAGATCTCCAAGGTATGGAACTTGTCAAGATGAGCTGCCCCTTATTGATCCTATGGATGAAGAGGATGAAGATAAAGAGGAGATAGTGAAGGATGAACCTGAAGTGAGTGAAAAGGGTTATTCTAAGAAGGGTCACTATTCTCCTGGAAAGAAGAAAGAACCAAGGATGACCAAGTTTGCAAGAAAGAACATGATCAGGGCAGCCAAGAGAAAATCAAAGAAAGCCCAAGAGATCAAGGCCACTTTCAACTCCAAGCAAAAACAAGTTTTTATCTCTACTGGGTTTGAGATGGTGTAGACTGAAGACTCAATCATGGACTCTAGTACCAGGAGTCCTTGTTCATGTCCAAATCATCCTGGTTAAAAGAAGAATACTGATCAAATACGCACCACTACTGCACAGCCTAACCATCAAGTTCTAAGAGCAAGCCTTACCCTAAGAAGCATGCTGCATCATCTATAAAGATTAAGAAGGAAGTCAAAGATATCAAGCTCAGTCCTCCACTCGAAAGAAGACTCTCAAAAGTATGCAAGTTGAATGCATCATGTGTGGTGGTACTTCTCACTTTGCTAAGGATTGCATCTACAATCCTAAGAGTATCATCCATATGACCAAGAAGAAAACTACTAAGAAGAAAATGAAGAAGAGAGTTTTGGAAGGAAAAGCTTTTCGTTTGGAAGCTCCAAAGTGAAGAAGAAGATAGGTGAAAAATTACATTCGGAAGAAATTTTGGTCTCAGAAGAAAGGAATTCTTTCGAAGTACTGAAGTCTGCTGCAATGGATGCAAAAGCTTCTGAAGGTCCAGTCTCCAAAACTTCCGAAGTGATCAAAACTTCCAAAGTCTTGAAGGCCTATTCTACTCTTCCATAGATGGCGTGGAAAATGAAGGAAAGCCATGTGACTGAAAGTTCTTCATCAACAACAGCAAATGATCCTCAAAACTTACATGTAGGATCAATAACTGTTGAATAGTGTTTAGTTCAATTTGATAAGCCCAAGACCAATGAGGCTTGGGTTTCCAAATGTAACTAACAATCTCTTTATGTTCAGGAACAACTAAAGACCATGGGAAATGTATGGATCATTGACAGTGGCTGTTCTAAGCATATGATAGGCAATGACTCTTTGCTTCAAAACTTTAAGAAAATTTATGGAAGGAATGTTAGTTTTGGAGGAGAATCAGGTGGTTAAATCATTGGAAGGGGCATAGTCATAGTTGAGCGTATCCAAATTTTGTGACTAGAGACATAACATTCTCTTCACTAAGCATGAGTGTATTGTTCTCAAGCCTAAGGTGGTCATTCCTCAAGAGCATATCCTGCTTAGAGCCCCTAGGAAAGGGAACATGTACAAGATGGATTTACAGGAATCCTCCCCATCTGGAGAAATTTTTTGCTTTCTATCTAAATAAAATAGGGATGAGTCTTTCCTCTAGCATAAAAGAATGTGCCATGTAAACTTTAAAAATATGAATAAACTAATTAAGAATGATTTTGTAACTGGAATGCCAAAGAAAGAGTTTACAAGTGATGATCATTGTGTTGCATGTCTGAAAGGAAAGCAACACAAGGTGTCTCACAAGCCCTACACTTATTACATATGGATCTCTTTTTCACCACTAGTGTAATGAGTTCAGAAAGAACTTCATATTGCCTAGTGATCACAAATGATTTCACAAGATACACTTGGGACTTCTTTCTTGAAACTAAGGATGAGACCCCTAAGATCTTGAAGAACTTTATTCTAAAAATTGAGAATCAATGTGATCACAAGGTAAAGATCATAAGATGTGATCAAGGAATCGAATTTAAAAACCAAATCCTTAATACATTCTATGATGAAAATGGTATTATAAGACAATATAGTGCTACTGGGAGTTGGCAAAATGGTGTTGCTGAGTGGAGAAACAGGACACTTATTGAGGCTACAAGGACCATCCTCTCTGACTTTAAACGGCCTATCACCTTCTAGGCAGAGGCAGTCAATACTGCCTGCTAAATGTAAAACATAGTTTTAGTAGTCAAAACTCATGGTAAGACTATTTATGAACTATGGCACAAAAGGAGACCTTTCATTGGTTTCCTCGGGTCTTTTGGATGTCTTTGCACCATCTTGAATACCAAGGATCAGATAGCCAAATTTTCTGAGAAATTAGATGATGTACACTTTATTGGATACTCTTCCCAAGCGAAGACTTATAGAGTATACAATCTCAGAACTAAAGTAGTTGTGGAGTCAGCCAATGTGAACTTCAATGACCACACACTAGTATGAAAGGTTCTGATCCTGATTGGTTGTTAGATATTGATTTAGTTACCAATTTTTTGAACAAATCCTATGAGAATGTTTCAGGATCTACAAGTAGCTTATCAATAGGAGAATCCAGACCCAAGATTTGAGCTGAGTAGCCTAAGTGATAAAACTACTTTAGCTCCAGTGGTAACAAGCCCTGTAGTTGAAAATCCTGTCAACAGAACCATGACAAACTCTTCAGCTGATAAATCTGAGGTGCCTATAAATTCCTGCATAGAGGCACATAACTCAAATAAAGAGGTTTCCAATGTGGGAGGAGATGGATATGGTGGTAGTGATCAAGAATTTCTTGATGTTGATAACCACTTCATAGAAAACAACATCAATGATGTCACACACTTATTGGATTATGCTTCTCTTGATAAGTGTGTTGACGTGGTGGATGACATTCAATCACCAGATCTGAATTTCACCAATTTAGATCTGTCCAATCAACTTGCTATTATTCCTCAACTGAGAATCCACAAGTCACATCATACCACAAAACATCATTGGAGATGTTGAAACAGGGGTGAGAATAAGAGGACAAACCCATGACAAAAATGTTTATCTATACTCTTGTTTCTTGTCCCATATTGAGCCTAAGAAGTTTAACGAGGCTCTGAAGGATGGAAATTAGGTTGAAGCAATGTAGGAGGAGCTGCTTCAATTCAAAAGACAAAAGGTTTGGAATCTAGGCTCTCTTCCTTATGGGAAGAAACCAATAGGTACCAGTGGGTTTTAAGGAATAAGAGGGATGATAGAGGACTTGTCATCAAGAACAAGGCAATACTAGTTGTTCAAGGGTACACTCAAGAAGAAGGGATTGACTACACAGATGTTTTTGCTCCTGTGGCAAGACTTGAAGCTGTTAGGATATTCCTTGCTTTTGCTGCATCCAAAGATTTCAAGGTCTACTAACTTGATGTCAAGTGTGCCTTCTTATATGGTGTGATAGATAAGGAAGTGTATGTCAAACAACCACCTGGCTTTGCAGACCCAGATCATCCTGATTATGTCTGCAAGCTTGACAAAGCTCATTGTGGGCTGCTTCATGCTCCAAGGAAGTGGTATGAGACACTATCACAGTACCTTTTTCAACAAGGCTACAAGAGGGGTACTATTGAAAACACACTCTTTATTAAATGAAGAGGTAATGACTTGATGCTGGTTCAAATTTATGTAGATGACATCATCTTTGGGTCACCTAATTGAAAGCTCTGCAAACACTTTGAGAAGCTGATGAATAATAGATTTGAACTAGTGCCATGGGGGAACTCAATTTCTTTCTAGGAATTTAAGTGAAGTAGGTTGACAATGGCATCTTCATAAATCAGTCAAATTATGTGCAAGACATACTTGGCATATTTCATCTGACTGATTGTAAGGTTGTTAACATACCCATAGCTCAAAACCACTCTTTATACATGATCTTGACGGGGAGTATGTTGATGAAAATCTCTACAGGGCTATGATTGGGTCTTTTATGTACCTCATAGCGAGGTGGCCTGATATCATGTTTGCCACATGTATTTGTGCAAGATATCAAGCCAACCTCAAGATGTCACTATTGGTCCATATGATCGATAATCAGTGCAAATGACTTAAAAAACACAAAAATCCCACTGAATAACAACAATCTATCAATAAGCAAAAAAAAGTTTCAAATATTTGTCCTTAATCTCCAAACAAAAACAATAAAGAAGATATAAGGCTCAAAGATGATTGCAATAAGCTCCTAGCCAATACACAACAATCACACAATCACAATATCAAGATTTTCGTATTAGAGTTTGCCAAGAGTTCCTTATAATAATAGATACATACAATATATAAGCAGACTCTAGTTTTGCTGACCAGACTATCTTGATTCAAACCTAGTTTCACCCGACGACGAAACACAGTTTCGTCGGGTGACATCGACCAGCTGACTACTGTTTCACTAAAAACATAAACTACAAAATTACATAATAAGTAAACTAACATTTGTCCTATTACAATAAAAAAAACATAAACAACAATTATGAGTCCAACCTATTCTTGATCATCAATAATACTCCCCCTAGATTGGAACTCACCCTCTGGATCTTCTATTTGAGCTCCGGTTGTGTCTTCAAATTACTAAACATCTACTATAGCGTTGACAAATATTTCTTTTTCAGCTCCAGCTGTACCCTCTTACTCTTCCTTCGCACTAGCCTTTTCTAATTGTCTTGTCAAATCTGCACGTCCATTCTCTATTCGTCAGCTTGAAATACTTTGTCTTCTAGCTCCATGACTTCAGCCCTTACCCCACAAGCCTTGTTTGCAACCCTCATAAACAGGCTGGCTTCAGTTCTAGCTTCAGCTCCGACTCCCACCTTGATGTGGTTCTCACACAAAACCACTAGTTATTCATCACAAAAAGAGAACACTTTTATTGGGTCAAACAATTTGATTTCCTCGGTATCTTTGACTCTAATCACAGCTTCTCACGTGTTGTTATCATAGAACCATTTTTCAAACTTTTGTAGCCTTGGAGGTTGTTGATTCGGTACCCTCACTCGATCCACCGTCTTGGCAGGCTTCAACTTTAATACATTTTTTTCTTTTCCATTCTCCCAATCCTTATCTTTCTTTGACCTTCTTCTTTAAGTCTGGTCTCTCAACAAAAGTTTTGTATCTCACAAACTCACTAAGTCTCACTCGGTTGATGAAGAGGAATCTCTAACTAAGTTGACAATAATATAATAAGCTAATGAACACAAGAATGGTTTTTAAGATACTTGTATATATTATTTCTCAACTCAGTTACAATGATAAACTATATATATACTACTATCTACAACCGGTTATACTTGGAAAACCAGCTGGAATTTACCGCTAAAAAAATACTACATTGCTAGAGGTAAATTATGTAAGATAAAATAATATCCTAGATTAGGTAGACATGACACGTCCATGACTTACTTTTTGTCACTAACTAAGTATGGTAACTGTACTAACTGAAAAAAGTAAACAGTGGATTAAAGTATGGTCAATTACATGGGAGCGGGAAAAATCCATGCAGTGTATCAGAGTTGTCAGCGGATGTCAGACAACCCATACTTGTGTCCACAGGTTCATAGTTGATTCTTTCGAAGGCAAAATGGCTTCGTAAGAATAAGTTCTTTTGAGGCCATTTGTACTTTGGAAGAATCAACTTCTTCCAAGTCTTTTGCAAGTCTTTGTGCTTCATTCTTCGGAAGACTTTGTCTTGGATATTCTGAGTGTGAATGCTTCGGAAGGAGAATTACTTGGTCTTCATATACTTCGGTAGAGTTGGTTCTACCTTTGGAAGTTCTTCATATACTTTGGAAGTAAAACTACTTAGTCTCGAAAGACTTAGTTTTACCCTCAAAAGTTCTTCATATACTTCGGAAGTAAAACTACTTAGTCTCGGAAGACTTAGTTTTTCCTTCGGAAGTTCTTCATACTTAAGCTTCGAAAGATCTTCAACTTGTCTTCAGAAGAGCAGCTTTAGCTTTGGAAGACTTCTTCAATTGTACTTCAAAAATATTCTATGTGTTGTTTTGGTTGCACCAGCCTCATATGATCCAAGATCTTCATATATCTAAAAGTCTCAAAATTATCCGGAAGCCCTATTCGAATCTCGTGTTCTAGCAATGTAGCCCTCTCGCTTAGGCCTGAATCTAGCAAGGGAATTTCAGCCAACCATCTCAAGTCCCGCCTTGGCAAAGTCTTAAATGCCTTTCTTTTGTGCAAATATGAGATTCCCCCTCCTCGTCTCTTAATCATGAACATTTTCAATTCAGGATTGTATTTCCAACTAATAATCTTCTTATTAGATTCTTTCCTGTTTGGTTCTTTTATATTTTGAAATAATGGAGTTAGCTTTTCTAATTCTTTCTCCTTGATGAACCAATCTTCCTTACCCATTTCTATAATATCTCCCTCAATTGAACTCCTTTGAGCCACATATGTCATTGGTCGCTCGTTCACCTCATAGAATTCAGGCTCGGAATCATAGTCCACCAGTTTCTCTTCAATCTTCTCAACTTCATCTCTTAACTTGAACTCAACATTTATCTTCTCTCCTCCTTCTCCCTCATCTCTGATCACTTTATCACCAGTCAGATCAACATCTATATCCAGCCCATATCTATAAATCGAGCCTCTACAACCTTACTCACATTCCCTCCAACACCTCCTGCACCACTTCCTCTCTCCTCTCCAGCTCCACTTACTCCAGCTTCAATACCAAAATTTCCATTATCAACTCTAGATCCACCGATATCACTAACACCAGCACGAAAACCACCAACACCACTACCACTAGCACCAGCTCTACCAACATCAAGACCACTAGCACCAACTCCAGCTCCACTAGTGCCCTCTACTACCCTAGTTGAACTTCCTACTTTCAGAAAAGAATACTTAGATTTATCAGTGAGATCATCCAACTCTGCTTGAGTTAACTGGTTGGGTAGGCCAGCATTAGCTTTCAGCTCATTTACTTCCCTGAATAGCCTTCTGATTAAATACTATTGATCTGGCATCAATCCCTTCATGGTTTCCATCTCCTTATCCTTCTCCTTCTCTCTTAATTATTGATTCACCAATTTCATCTTAATCATCCCCAAATCATTAGCCAACGATGTATTCAAATTTTGAATGACATCTTGGTCTAACTCGAATCTACGATCCCTCCTTTCAGAAGCTTCAGAAAACACTTGTTGTTTGTGTTTGGTTCTCCTTTCAGTAATATCAATCGGCTCACCCTGGTCTGCCTTCTTCTTTGTCCTTTTCTCTCCCTGGACCCTCAATTCTTCTTTAACCTCATTATCTCATCCTTCAGATTATATTCTTTGTCCTTGGCATATCTCTTCCTCTTCTTGATAGCCTCAGCCTGCTTTTCCTGGTTTTCTGCTGCACTTTTGTTTTCATTTTCTATCACCCAATTGATATAATTCCACCTATCAAATGGGTACATGTTTTCCCAAAGATATGTAATTTTCCCACTGAAATCATGTCTCGCAGCAGAGCGGTCAGCAAATATTCTAGAATTCATTTGAACCAGTCTCTTAATTTCTCCATTTTTAGGCAAATCTGGCTTCAAATCATCTAATAGCATCTTCATAAATTAGGGTTACAACAACCATTTGTCCTTCTTCAGAGCCATGATATTTTCAGTCATACAATCAAATATTAGTTTAGCTATATTGGGCTTTTGCCCTTTGCAGAACACTATCATGGCCCTGGCCCAGGCCTAGTGCAGATTCAGTCCATCCTATCCTCCTTTCCTATGGTCCAAGTACATAATGAAGACATGTGCAATGTATCTCCATTCCTTAGAAAGGAAGGACTTCTTGATCTCTTTCTTTGAGCAAAAAGGAGGTCCCTCATATCTGATGCTCCAAAATGCATCTAACACTTGTGCCTCAGACAGCACCACCTCATCTCCATAATCCTCGTCTAGCTTCAATACTCTAGCAATAGTCTCAACAGTTATAGCAATGTCATGGCTATGGACCCTAGCTGTAATCTGGTGTGGACTAGACCCAAGGTCAAACTCTGCTATCCTCCAGAAATCTCTGATATGAAGATCGTAGATAGTAGGCATGTGGGATATAGCATAACTAATCTGGGACTCCTTCAGCCACTTGATACAATATCTAAATCCAATAGTCTTCGGATTGCTGTTGTCCAGCAATGCCACTATGTTGGTTCTATCATCAAACTTTAGATTTGCCATTTGAACCTGAAAAACAAATAGAAGTTGGTCAGTTAAAGCTTTGGTATAAGATTTAATCAATCTAATAGAACAAGAACATAAGAAAAATTCTAAAATTTTAATAGTTTCACTGATGCTGAAACTATAGTTTCGCAGCTACGAAAGTATTGATTCGCTGTGACTCAGGTACCAAATAAATTATCTGAGCGAATTTGTAGTCGAAAATATAGTTTCGCAACTGAGATAGTATAGATTCGGTATGACTCAGATGCAAAATCATGTCTGAGTGAAACTATAGTTTCGCTAGAACGTGTCCTGATGAAACTGTCAAGTACGCGTGGGTAGCATGACTAGATAGTTTGGCTCGGAAATTCAAACTTTCGTTCAGTTTCGCTGATTAAAGCCATAGTTTCGCTAATCGCATCAGCAAAACTCCGACGATACAAATCAAACTAAAACACAATATTATCGGTCAAAAGCTTGATTAATGTTATGGAATAGGTTTGAAATACCAACCTTGAGACTTAGAGACACTAAAATGCTATGGAAATCAGCACTAAAATGGTTTGAATGCAATGGCTCAAACTAGGGTTTAGTTTCGACACTACGCGAAAATGAGAAACTGATTCAACACTGTTCAATTTAAATACCCTAGTTTTGCTGGTAGCGAAACTATAGTTTCACTCAGCAAAACATATTAGATCATGTTAACCAGCGCTAAGCGACTGTGCTAGCAATTCGCTAAGCGAAAGAGCCAGTGAAACGTAGTTTCGCTAGGACTTAACACTTAACAAATTTTTGTAAATTTCTTTTTTTATTAAAAATTTTAAGGATTTATATGAACAAAATATTTTGAGAAGAACTTCTTTGCCCCACAAAACCAACACAAAAAAACAAAAAAAAACAAGGCAAAATAAAATGGAAGTTAAAATTAAAAACAAGAACAAAAAGAACAAAAAGAATAAAAGGATATAATCACTTTTTTTCAAAAAGTTTTCTAAAGAGTCATAGATTGGCGGGATTGCTGATATGTTTGTCCTTTTAAACCCATGCCTTATTCTTTTCAACACATAATCTGCAGTTGTCTTTATCATGTTTTGAGCTTAATAAAAGAAGATCTAGTAACTTGGTCCCCACAGACATTTGGCAAAGAACTCATCCTGTCCTCATGGTTTATTGAGCAATATAATTAACTCTATTTGATTTTTTTTGGGATTTCGTCAATGATCTTAATTTAAGAAACATTGTGACTTTATTTTGGGAAACAGATGATGAGAGCTCTAGGTCTATACTCATGTATAACCGAGGAGATGATCATCTGAGCGTGCTGATGTGAGCTCCAGGTCTATACTCACGTATAATAGAGAAGATCATCACTCCAGGTCAATATTCACACATAAAAGAGGAGATAAGCACAAGATATAATTCTGAAGAGCTAACGAGAATCTTCAATTCAGATACTTTTCTTAAGAGCTAGACTAGAAGCATTTATTGTGCTAACTAGAAGCATCATTCAGGACTTGAGAATAGGGAGATTTTAGGGATTTCAAGACAGAGATTTGAAACTCTAATCCGTTTTGGACAAGGAATTGTAACTTTGTACAGGCCAAGATGTCATGGGGATATTCCTTATGACCGAGTTCTTGAACATTAATTTGGCTACATGATCACAATTTACTTCATTTTCGGGCTAAGCCTACCATGCATATCCCAATGCTAAGCTGTTGACTTCCTTCAAACTCTTTTTCCGGGGTTCCTGAAAAGACAAAATTGGATAACTTTAAGAGTTTATTCTTTATTCTCCCCCAAAATTTCTATTTAATTGCCATCTAAGAGAAATTTATGTTTTACATAATTTTTAAAGAACAAAAGACTGAAGGAATATGGGACACGAAAATTCTCAAGCTTGAAAGAAAGAAAAGATGAAACGTAAAATAATTATTTACACTTTTTACATAACTTTTTATGAAAAGAGTTTTCAAAAAGATATTAATCCTAGCATGGAGATCAATTAATAAAAATGAGGTTTGTCGAATGTTTTAGTGAAAAGATCCACTTTTTGATTCTTTGTATCAATTGGGATAGTATCAGTGAAACCCTTTTCCTAAGCATCCTGGATTGTATGAATCTTTGTTTCAATGTTCTTGGTACGAGTGTGATGAATTGGATTTTTGGCGATTCCAATAGTTGTTTCATTACACAAAAAAGTGGTGTATGAAGGGAATTGATTCCATAATCCATCATCTGATGTTGAATCCAAACTACTTGGTAGCAGCAACTTACTCAGCTTCTCCTGTAGATAGAGATATTGTTGTCTGCTTCTTACTCTGCCATGAAACAAGGCAATTCCTGAGATATTGACATCCACCAGTGAAGGATTTCCTATTAATCCTACAATCACCATAATCACTATCAGAATAAGCATGCAAATCAAAGTTCCCTCCTTTTGGATACCAAAGACATAAACGAGAGGAACCCTTTAAGTAACAAAAGATGCGTTTAACATCTTTTTCATGTGATTCTTTGGGTTGGCTTGATAACGAGCATAATAGCACACGACGAATGTAATAACCAGACGGCTGGTAGTGAGATACATGAGAGATCCAATCATGGAACAATAGCGATGAGCATCCATGGATTTCCCATTATCGTCTCGAGTTTAGCAGGTTTGAGCAGTGATGGAGTGAGTTCTGGAGAAGCATCATCCATATTGTACTTCTTATGAATCTCTTGAATGTACTTTTCTTGGTGAATAAGAATACCATCAGGCTTTTGTTCAACCTGCAACCCTAAGAAAAAGCACATCTCCCCCATCATGCTTATTTCAAAGCAATCCTTCATTACTTCAAATTCTCTACACAATTTCTCATTTGTTTAACCAAAAATTATATCATCAACATACACTTGAACAATCAACATCTCACTATCAACCTCCTTCTTGAATAGTGCCATATCTATAGTACCACGAGAGAAACCCTTGCTAAGCAGATATTGTCTTGGTGTTTCATACCAGATGCAGGGAGCTTGATGCAATCCATATAGGATTTATCAAGTTTATATACTTTCTCTGGAAAATCTGAATCCTCGAAACCTGGCGGCTGACAAACATAAATCTCCTCATCAATGTTCCCGTAGAGAAATGCACATTTTACGTCCATCTGAAAGACTTTAAAGTCCTTTTGAGCGGCGTGAGCAAGAAAGATTCTGATGGCTTCGATGCAAGCAACCAGAGCAAATACTTTAGTGTAGTCAACTCCCTCCTCCTGAGCAAATCCTTGAACAATCAGTCTTGCTTTGTTTCTTACTACCACACCTCAATCATCTGGCTAGTTCTTGAATACCCATTTGGTACCGATGGCAAATTTGTTTGGAGGAAGATCAACTAACTCCCAAACTTTCAACTTCCTAAAGTGCTGAAGCTCCAACTGCATAGATTCAACCCAAATTGGGTCTTGAAGTGTTGCTGAGATATTTTTGGGAACAATTTGAGATAAGAAACATTCATAGAGACATTCATTTATCAATCTAGACTGACTTCGAGTCCTCACACCATCTATGATGGATCATATGATATAATCATGCGGGTGATCTTTTTAAGGGTTTGAAGTTAGTGGTAGGGGTTAGTGGGTTGGATTGAGATGAGAATGCTATTTGTGATGGTTTTGAAAGGGAAATCGGTGGTGGAATTGTTGAAGGATCGGTGTTTGTCTCACAACACAAGATATTCTCACAAATTCACTTAATATCACTCGGGTTGATGAACCAGAATCTCTACTAAGTTCAGAAGTAATATAATAAGTTAATGAAAGCACTATAACACAAGAATGGTTTTTCAAGATACTTGTATATATTACTTCTCAACTCACTATTACACGACTCTTACAAGCATGGTTACTAAGTTACATAGAGAAACTATATATACTACTATCTACAGCTGATTATACTTGGAAAACTAGCTGGAATTTACAACTAGACAAATACTACATTAGTAGAAGTAAAACATCTAAGATAAAGTAATAATATTCTAGATTAGGTAGTCATGACAGGTCCATGACTTACCTTTTGTCACCAACTAAGAATGGAAATTATACTAAGTTGAGAATGTTGAACAGTGGATTAAAGTATGGTCAACTACATGGGCATGGAAAGCGCCATCCAGTATATCAGAGTTGCAGCGGGCTGTCAGACAAACCACACTTATGTCCACTAGTTCATAGTTAATTCTTTCGAAGGTAAATCGCTTCGGAAGAATAAATTCTTCTGAGGTCATTTTGGCTTCAAAAGAAACAACTTCTTCTGAACTTCTGCAAGTCTTCAGGACTTTATTCTTCGGAAGACTTTGTCTTTGGATCTTCTAAGTTGTATACATCAAAAGAAGAACAACTTGGTCTGAAATACTGAGTTCTTCCTTCGGAAGTTCTTCATACTTTGAGCTTCGAAAGATCTTTGACTTAGCTTCAGAAGAGCAGCTTTGTCTTAAGAAGACCACTTCATTTAGCACTTCAAAATTCTTCTAGGTGTTGTTTGGTTGTACCAGCCTCATATGATCCAATAGATTGGTTGTGGTGGAGGTGTAGGTGGAGGATCAAATGGAGGTGGAGGTGGAGGTGGAGGGTCAATTGGTGGTTGTGGATGGGGTTCAGGAGGAGGAATGATTTGCATATTGGTTTGAGGAACAGCATCATCATCAAATACTAGAAGGTTGAATGATTTAAAGACAGTGTTGGAGTCATAGAACCATTTTGGATCAGACCCCATGTTTGATGAATTTGACTCCTGCCAGTCAACATAGAAGGATTCCGGCATACTACATGTTCTTTTGTTGTACACCCTATATGCCTTTTGTGAGGTAGAATAACCAACAAAGAAACATTCATCAGAAACCACACCAAACTTTGACTTCTGAGCTTGAATATGCAACAAAGTGCACGAGCAACCAAACGGACGAAAGAAGTAAATCAAGGGTTTCCTTTTATGAAGAAGCTCAAATGGAGTATTCATCTTGTCTTTCACAATTAGAACCCTATTCAGTAAATAGGATGCACAGTTGACTATTTCTGCTGAGAACATAATTGGAAATTTTGACTCAATCAGCATAGTCCTTGCTGCTTCAATAAGGGTTTGGTTCTTCCTTTTAGGAACACCATTTTGTTGAGGTATCCTAGCAGCACTAAACTATTTGAGAATCCCTTTGCTTGCATAGAATAAACAACAAAGAAACATTCATCAGAAACTACACCAAACATTGACTTCTAAGCTTGAATATACAGCAAAGTGTACGAGCAACCAAACGGACGGAAGTAGTCAATCAAGGGTTTTTATGAAGAAGCTCAAAAGGAGTTTTCATCTTGTCTTTCACAATTAGAAACCTGTTCAGTACATAGGATGCACAGTTGACTGCTTCTGCCTAGAATAATTGGAAGCTTTGACTCAATTAGCATAGTCTTTGCGTTCGGTTCTTTTTTTCAGCAACACCATTTTGTTGAGGCGTCCTAACAGCACTAAACTATCTAAGAATACCTTTGCTTGCAACACCATATTGTTTATGAATTTAGTTCCATGATCACTTCTAATGTCCATAACCTTCCTTTTGTTGATTGTTTCAATTGAGAAGATCAACTTCTGCAACACTTCTATTATTTCTCCCTTGTGTGCTAGAAATCTCACCAAAGAGTATCTTAAGTAATCATCTGTAACAACCAAACAATAAGATTTCATAGCAATGGATTTAACACTAATAGGACCGAATAAGTCAGTATGTAACAATTCAAAGGGTTTTGAAATTGTATTTTTAAAGTTTAAGCATCTATGGCTTTTTATGCTATTTTCCTTGAGCACAAGCCATGCATTTTACTACCATTGAGAAATCTTTAAGTGGTAGCCACCTCACAAGATTGTTCTTAACCAACTTATTAATATTTTTGAAATTAACATGTCCTAATCGTCTGTGCCACAAAAAGGATTCATAAGATGAAGCTTTTGATAGGAGACATGTCACAGTTGAGGTGGATTCTTTTGATCCCATATCCAGTAGATAGGTATCATTCTTCCTTTGAGCACACATGATCACTGAATCTTCTGGGATGATAAACTCTTGTTTAAGGAACAAGCATTCGTTGGACATAAACAACAATGGAATATCTTTATCACAGACTTGTGATACGCTTAAGTGATTGAATGCTAGCTCTACGACATAGTTCACTTTCTCCAGAGTTAAGGAACCATTTGATACTTCCTATTGACCGATCATCTTTCCTTCTTTCTTGTCTCCAGCAAAAGCAACATATCCTCCATTTATTATACGATAGTTAGTAACCAAGTCCTTTAACCTGGTCATATGCCTGGAGCATCCACTATCAACATGCCAATAGCTATTGATAACTTTTCTGGAATGATCTTGGCATTTGAAGAAAAATTAAGAATTGGAAATTGGGACCTAAGTTTTGACCAACTTAGGTCTCTGAACTGAAGATTTTTTACAAAAAAAAAGTATTAACAAAATGATTTAATCTACATCCTAATGAATTATTATTTACATTTCTACCAATATTCTTAGGGCAATAATTAACTACATGATCATCCTTCCCATATCTAAAACAATGAGATTTTAAACCTTTCTTCTTACATTTTGAAACAGGAGCTTGATCTATTGATATCTTCCTCACATTCAGACTTGTGTAATCAGAATCACTATAAGAGTCATATATTTGTTTTGATTTTTCTTTTGTGACCTTAATTTTAGTAGGTTCTGGTTAATTTACATTAATGTTACTGACATTTGATGAAGTTGTCTCCTTTTCTTTAGGTTTAGAAATGTGAATTGGTGTAAAAAAAGGAATTGGATGAGAAAAGAACTTTTCAAAACAATTTGATTTTATTTGTCTATCTGAAACTTTACTTGAACAAGCATCATTTTCATTAACACAAGCATTTGAAACATCACGATTTGATTCATAAACATCTAAAGATAAACATGCTAGTCTAGAGCTAGAACTACACACACCATTGTCTGTAATAGACTTTTGGGAAACAAATCTACTTAAGCTATTGTCTATAGAAAACTTCTTGAAATCAGAAATACTAATACGAGAGATGCCAAGGCCACTACTTGCACCATAACGATACTCCTCTCGAATCTCCTTATGATTTACTCTCTCTAAACCTGCATACAAACTGTTAGTATCTTTCTGAATTAATTCATTAGTTGGATAAGGTGTAAGTATAGGAGAATAACAATAAGTACTCAAAGGAGGATAAACATGAGTGGTTTCTTCCCTTTCCAAACCAGTCTTGATTCTAGCCCCCCTTTGTTTCTTGCAATGATCCTCATGTTTCTCCCAGAAATGGTCCATCTTTCAAGTTTGGTTTTCATTTTGCTTGTTTCAAATTCAGCCAGTGCCACATGTTCAGTTAAAGCATTTATTTCAACATTTCTTTCCTAAAGATTTCTTTTTAAATACTCATTTTCCTTTAAAGCTTCATTTAATTTAACAAAATATTTAGACTCATTTGTTTTAAGTTCTTTGTTGATTTCTTTTAAATCCTTTTCATTTTCTAATAACAACCTATTAGCTTTATAAACACGAATAAATGAATTTTGCAAGAATGAGAGCACATGTCTTAAATTACCTCATAAGGAAGTCCATAACTACTTTTTCAGCAGCTAGGGCTTTTTCACATTGACAGACAGGAGTGTTCTTTTGTATTCTTCCTCCTCAGCAGCTTTCTTCCTTGCTTCCTCTTCCGCAACAGCTTCATAACAATTCTTTTCATCACGAACCTCACCAAGCTTTACCTCTTGAGCTTGAACATGTTGCACACCAGCTTCACAAACACCTTCTTCTTGAGTTTCATACTTGAACTCCTTGAAAATATCAAAATCTTCAACTAAATCTACATCACTATCCACTACCCCAGCCACCAGAGCATGATTAATCTCTTCTTTAGTTTCTTTGATTTCAGTACTCCAATCAAAGTTTGTGATTAGTGTCGTGTCCTTCTTTGGCTTGGCTTCTTATTTGTCGGTGACCGGAATGATGTTTGAAACTGCAGTAGTTCCTGGTTCAGTAATGATTGGAGATGGACAATCTTTTTTGAAGTGACCCAATTATTTGTAGTTGAAACATCTTAATTTAGACTTATCATACCCAAGTTTTGAGTTTTGGTTTGATAGCCAAAGTTTCCCCTACCAGTTCTTTCCATAAACCTTCTTGCACGCAATGTGAGCGTGGCCATCTGCCACTAAATATTCGTTTCCACCAAGTCATCAGGATCCACCTGATACATATTTCCACAGTCATTCCTTTTCCTTTCAACTCCCGCAACCAAAGCTTCATAACTATGTACAAACATTCCAAACAGTGCCATAGTATCAGACGGAACTTGAGTAGTGAATAATGCTTTTGAGTTTGAACCAATACTTGATGATCCACCACTAGACTTCTCTAATACACCATGTCTAGAAGACACACCATCAGCTGTACTATACATTGAAGAGTTTGCAACGGATGAGATCAATGCATCATTTTGTGGATAAACTGTAGCTGGCATCATGAATTGATTGTATTCTCTTCTTTTCATATCCAAATCGAATGACTTTAGATTGTTGATAACATCCATGAGTTTATAGTCAGCAAAATTTACTTCCTACTTTAACAGTCTAAAATGCTAGCTCCACTGCGGTGGGAGGGAGTCCAAGATTTTTGTGACTTGTTCATGGTTACCCAACTGTTCATCATATTTCCTTAAGTTGCTTGAGACAGACAGAAAACGGTTAGTAGGATCAGTAAGAATCTCATTTTTGTGTCCAACAAATGAGTTAAACTCCTTTTCAGCTTGGTCTTTCTTGTCTCTTTTCAAATCCTAATTACCATCATAAAACTCACACAATGAACCATACAAAGATTTTGCATTCTTGTATTCAGCAAAACGGTTGTAGATGTCTTGAGATAAACATAGAGTTAAAGCCCTGAATATTTTCTAATCACAATCGATTAACTTAAGATCTCTTTCTGTAAAGTTGATGGATCAGAGTTTGGTGAGGTAACTTGTCCGACAGTGACGGTTGGAATGTGTGGACCACTGACAATTGACTCCCACTGGTTGTGATCAGTATAGTAGAAGAAACCTTTCAACCAACATTTCTAGTCCTTAAAATTATCACCATTGATAAGCCTCGGTAGCCTATTGGGAACATTCCAAATCAGAAATGGTGATATTTGTTGTTGTCATTTCTTTTTAAAACAGAAGGTAATTTAACTAGAAATCTAATCAGGAACACAAACACACAATCGCTTTTAGTTTCACTCGAAAATTGGGCAGCAGTTTCGCTCGAACAGATGCTCAAATACACTATTTTTGGCAACAAATTCGCTTGAAACTAGTAGAACATTCATTTAAAATCAAGTAATTTTGCCGAGTATCGAAGACCGAATCCCAAAAACCACAGATCCTGTAATTTCGCTGGAACAAAGTGTTGTTTCGCTGGATGAAGCTTCAGTTTTGCTGCTTGAATCTGTGAACTTTTTGAACACGAAATCAACCAAAACTCACCCAAATCACAATGAATTTATGATCGCATGATTGGGATAGCTTCCACCAAGTCATCAGGATCCACCTGATACATATCTTCCACAGTCATTCCTTTTCCTTTCAACTCCTCGCAACCAAAGCTTCATAACTATGTACAAACATTCCAAACAGTGCCAGAGTATCATACGGAACTTGAGTAGTGACTAATGCTTTTGAGTTTGAACCAATACTTGATGATCCACCACCAGACTTCTCTAATACACCATGTCTAGAAGACACACCATCAGTTGTACTATACATTGAAGAGTTTGCAACGGATGAGATCAATGCAGCATTTTGTGGATAAACTGTAGCTGGCATCATGAATTGATTGTATTCTCTTCTTTTCATATCCAACTCGAATGACTTTAGATTGTTGATAACATCCATGAGTTTATAGTCAGCAAAATTTACTTCCTACTTTAACAGTCTAAAATGCTAGCTCCACTGTGGTGGAAGGGAGTCCAAGATTTTTGTGACTTGTTCATGGTTACCCAACTGTTCATCATATTTCCTTAAGTTGCTTGAGACAGACAGAAAACGGTTAGTAAGATCAATAAGAATCTCATTTTTGTGTCCAACAAATGAGTTAAACTCCTTTTCAGCTTGGGCTTTCTTGTCTCTTTTCAAATCCTAATTACCATCATAAAACTCACACAATGAACCATACAAAGATTTTGCATTCTTGTATTCAGCAAAACGGTTGTAGATGTCTTGAGATAAACATAGAGTTAAAGCCCCGAATACTTTCTAATCACAATCGATTAACTTAAGATCTCTTTCTGTAAAGGTTGATGGATCAGAGTTTGGTGAGGTAACTTGTCCGACAGTGACGGTTGGAGTGTGTGGACCACTGACAATTGACTCCCACTGGTTGTGATCAGTATAGTAGAAGAAACCTTTCAACCAACATTTCTAGTCCTTAAAATTGTCACCATTGATAAGCCTCGGTATCCTATTGGGAACATTCCAAATCAGAAATGGTGATATTTGTTGTTGTCATTTCTTTTTAAAACATAAGGTAATTTAACTAGAAATCTAATCGGGAACACAAATACACAATCGCTGTTAGTTTCACTCAAAAATTGGGCAGCAGTTTCGCTCGAACAGATGCTCAGATACACTATTTTTGGCAACAAATTCGCTTGAAACTAGTAGAACATTCATTTAAAAATCAGGTAATTTTGCCGAGTATCGAAGACCGAATCCCAAAAACCACAGATTCTGTAATTTCGCTGGAACAAAGTGTTGTTTCGCTGGATGAAGCTTCAGTTTTGCTGCTTGAATCTGTGAACTTTTTGAACACAAAATCAACCAAAACTCATCCAAATCACAATGAATTTATGATCGGATGATTGGGATAGCTTCCTATGCAAATAACAGGTGATCCACAATTGATTTCCATACCAAAAACACACAAAATAAGATCCAATGAATGAAATAGTGTTTTACCTAAATACCAATCAAAAGACTCAACAAATCAAGAGCATTATGGCTCTGATACCATATTGTTGGTCCATATGATCGATAATCAGTACAAATGATTTAAAAAACACAAAAATCCCACTAAATAACAACAATCTATCGATAAGCAAAAAAAAAAGTTTCAAATATTTGTCCTTAATCTCCAAATAATAACAATAAAGAAGATATAAGGCTCAAATATGATAGCAATAAGCTCCTAGCTAATACAGAACAATCACACAATCACAATAACAAGATCTTCGTATTAGGGTTTTGCTAAGAGTTCCTTTCAACTAGAGAAACACACAATATGTAAGCAGACTCTAGTTTCGCTGACCAGCAAAACTGTCTTGATTAAAACCTAGTTTCACACAGTGACAAAACACAATTTTCCCAGGTGACATAGACCGTCTGACTACAACCGAAACCCAATTTCGCTAAAAACAGAAACTACAAAATTACATAAGAAGTAAACTAACATTTGTCCTATTACAATAATAAACAAAAAACATAAACAACAATGATGAGTCCAACCTATTCTTGATCATCAATAGTCACACCTAGTTGTTGTCAAAAGGATTCTTAGATATCTCAACGATGCTCCCAAACTGGGCCTTTGGTATCCTAAGAATTTGGACTTCAATCTGCTTGCTTATACAGATAGTGAGTATAGTGGCTGCAACATGATTGCTAAGTCTACATCTAGGGGATGTCTATTACTAGGTTGAAGGATAGTCTCATGGCAATACAAGAAACAATCTTATGTGTCTGTATCAACTGCTAAATCTGAATACATTGCTGCTGCAAGCTGCTGTGCTTAAGTGTATTGGATTTAGAATCAGATGTTAGACTATGGATTCAACTTCAAGGAGACTCCCATCCACATAGACAACAACAATGCTATCTCCATCATATAGGATCTTGTACAACACTCAAAGACAAAGTGCATCAACATCAGGTATCATTTGATAAGAGATAATTTTAAAAAAGGTTGATAAAAGTAGTTAAAGTTAACACAAATGAACAATATGTTGATCTGTTCACAAAAACTTTTGATGAACAGAGATTCAAGTATCTTGTATCAGCTATTGGGATGATTAACTTTGAGTAGATTTTCTTAAGTTAATTTCAAGATTATTTTCAAACAACTGTGTCGTAAGTTGTCTATACTATCACCTATATAAACCCAGTTTACTTTGAAGAAACGTTTTCAAAAGGATATTCCTAGAATTCTGAGAATTTAAGATATGTTTTCTTATGGAAGACATTAAGTTGACTTCGGAAGAAAATTATGTTTTCAAAACTAATAACTACTTCTAAGAAATTTACCTTCGAAAGAAATTCTGATATATCTTCCAAAGCTTAAATATGCTTCTAAGTACTTATATTTCTTCCAAAAGCAATTAAGTCTTGGACGCTTTACTCATTCTTTGAATAAAACTTTTGAAGTTTAATATCTTCCGAAGCCAAATATATCTCGAAAGCAAAATACTCTAAGTACTTTTCTTCCGTACAAATTCTTCTAAAGCTAAGGAATATCTTCCAAAGCCAAATTGGCTTCAGAAGTTTTCTCAAAACCTTTCGAAGACAAACTACCTTTGGAAGATTTAGACTTTTAGGAAAACTACCTTTTTGGGCACTTTTTTAGAGGTGGGACAGACATTCGGATTTCAATGTTTACCCTTTTGCATTAACTTTGTCTCAAATCCTTACCAAATAAATATTCGTACAACAGTTTCCCCTCTTTCACCATCCTTTTCATCTATTAAAGTTCAAACCTTAAATTCACCCACAAACCGGCTTTGTTCTTAGCTTTCTTCACTCGGCAGTTTTTTAAAATGGCAACCCTGAACCTGAAACCAACCAGTTTTTTTCATGCACTCACACAGGCAACATAATAAGGTTGCTCTGTTGTCATCTGAGAAAGATCCAGTTTCTCAGATATTTGTCGCTTCTTATCTCAATCAAACTACCTCACCGCACTTACAATAGACCCTCCATTATATGAAGAGCAACTCGTAGAGTTCAGGAGGACCTATCAAGAGGTCATCTTGGAACGTGAGAAGGAACTGTCTGCCACAGTGTATGGGAGGACAATTTTCATCACTCTAGCCACTATCAACTCTCATCTAAGGTTGGATGATGAAGAAGGCAAGCAGTCCTTCCCGAAATCTATTGTAAAAAACTCATTCTGGTAGATGGGCTATGAAGGGGACTACTTTGTAAGAACCTTCATGAAGGGTAAGGTTTCCTCTTATTGGAAGTACCTCCTCTATGTCATTATACACTCTTTATCTAACAAACATGGAAGTTGGGACTAGATTCTTGAGGACTTATCCTATATAGTCCATGGAACGGTTCAAGAGGTAAAGTTCAAGTACTCACAGTTAAGGGGGGTAGTTAATACTCTTAAATTAGGACTCCTTAGAGTACTTTATGTTCCTTAGATATGTATAACACATTCTTAACTATGAACTTGGCTTACAGTTAAGGGGACAGGTAATACTCTTAAATTGGGACAAATGAAGCCCGACATCTTCAAAATGATGAGAAAGACCAGTGTTGGCTTCTCAGGGGTAGAAATAGCCCTGGTCCAAAAAATGTTAAAGCTCAATGCTCAAGATGACAACTTGGCAACACCAGCCCATGTTGAACCCACACCTTCTACATCCGCACCACCCACACAACCACAAATAACCATCACCAATACCAGAAAATCCAAACAAACTCGTGCTCAATCTACTCAGATTGAGCACGTCCCCATATCACCATCCATGCATAAGGAGGTAGAACCAAGAGCTCCCGCTTCCCCTGAGGAGCAGACCATTCGCTCTATTTCTCTGATCAGTGCTGAAGTTCCTTATGCTCAGCCTGATGAGCTCATCACCTAGCCTTAAGCCTTCACTCTGAGTCTCAAATCTCAAGTGATCAACCTTCAGGGGAAAGCTACCATCCCCAGCCGTTAGACTTAAACTAACCCATCCCTAAACTCCAATTCTATGATGATGAGGATATGGGCTTCAGTGAGTACCATGAGTCTCTCTTCTCCTCCTTTGCTCAAGGAGAGGTGAGTGCTCCTAAATCACCCATATCTAGCCCACATCATCCACCCTAAACTAAGGTAGACTTCCCTAAACATGCTCAGGAGGTTCATATGGAAGAGGCTCTCACTTTCATAAGTGATTACATTGTTAAGACCTCAACCATGGCAACCCAGTCCATTGACACTTCTCTTGAAGCTGTCATTGTGCAGGGGAAATACAACAGCCAAGAAACCCAAGTTGGTGAGGGGAAGAAGACTTTGGTCCTATTTTCTCATCCCCCATGATTCTTCTAATGAAGATGAGGGGAGTCTACAACTAAAGGTGCAAAAAATATCACAAATCTGCACCAGTTGAGTTTCAAAGGTAAATCACCTGGAATCTCAAGTGATTACCTTACACAGCCAGGTCAGTGACCAGTAACTTAAGATCACTGATCTCAAGGGAAAGTTAGCTCAGAGGCCTTCCAGGCAAACTCAACCAGGTTCATAAGAACCTATGGATGTGGTGGACCTAACCCTTAGCTCCCCTGTGCAAGAGGGTGATGCTACCAAAAAGGGGGAGAAAGTCCCATCTAGAATCACAGAACCTGGGAGTTCTGCCCAGAGTATGGACATAGAGGACTCACCACCCTCACTTGTAGTTGTTCATACTCAACAACCTCCTCAGGCCTATATTGATGTGGATGCCCTGATTCAAAGCCTGTTTGAGGAGGGCATAACAAGAGCTATATCTACTCCATCTTACCCTACTAAAAATACAATTGTAGGATGGAGGTATGATGCTGATAGAAGAGCCCTGGTACTCTATAGATCTCTGGGACAACAAGAAGGTCTTTAATTTCCAAAACCTGAGATATAAGAGCTTCTCTCTAGGTGATTTGCCACTTGCCAACCCAAGTCAATCCAGGCAAGCTGAAAGGTTAGCTAAGAGAATTCAAGACAGGGTGATTGAAGAGTTCAACAGAAGGTCTAAATTATATAGACAGAGGCTATTAGGAAAGACTATTGGTCAATTGGATACTAAGGCAGACCCTAAGATTAGCTTTGAAGGGGAAACCTTGGTTGAAGGCCTAGTAGTTGAACCTGTGAACCTTGAGACAGGAATTGCTTCAGCACCAAGTACCCTCAGTAAGGCACCAGCTGGTGAAGGTGTCTCACAGCCTCTCAATAGCCAGAGTTCAAGTTCTACACCAAGCAATGAAGGCCAAAGCTCTATCCATCTTGAGTCATATAGGCTAATGACTGACAATAGGAAGAGGAATATGACCTCTATGGAGATTGAGGAGGAGAAGAAAGAGAGGAAGAGTACGACAAGGAAAGTGAGAACAAGAGAGACCCCAAGCTTCATGTAAGCTGCAATCAAGGCTTCCCCCAAGCCTAACACTCAGGAGGATGAGTTAAGGGTAGCCAGATTGAACTAGTTAGGGTTTAGGAACTATAACATTGATGAAATAACATCTCTACCCTTAGAGGAACTTAATGAACTGGCTGACACTAAAGTGTCAAAATAGAGGAAGGAGGCTGAGGCTGCAGAATGCTCCTCAAGATTAAAGAAGAAAGAAGAAGAAAAAGATTATACAAAGCTCCTACCCACTCACTAGTTCAAGAAACCCCTGAGATAGAGGTGTGGCCGCTGAACAAGAAATTCAGGTAGGTAGGGAACAAGACAGACAAAACATGATAATCTACCTGAGTGCCACAAGCCTCTATCAGGCAACCAACCTCTCTTCTCTTGTCCTATGCTTGAGCAAAAAGTGTTGAAAGAGCAAAAGGCTGCTAAGAGGAAGATGAGGGAAGAGGCTGGAAAGTTAGGACCACCATCCAAGCCAATTAGAAGAAGTCTGTGACAGACAAAAGATACTGAGCTTCTTGAAGCTATATGGGTTCTCTAGAAGGAGACTTGATCTAATGTCTCTATCCACTATGGATGAGCACATTAGAGTGATAAAGTAGAGGATCAAGAAGGGAGAGCTGGTTGACTTGCATTCTCCACCAAGTCAGGCTAACCTGAAGCTGAGGTCAAGGTTGAACCATAAGAGACAACTCAACTAGGACCTAGTGCTGCATGTCAGCAAGCTTCCTCTTTGACCCATAGCAGGGTCTTGACTCTCCTTTTAAATCTATGAAAGAAGAAAAATGACCCAACTGAGAAGGACAAACAAGAACCATCTAGTACTCAAGGCCACCTTCTCAGTTAAAGTATAGAAAGAGGAAGAGGATGGCCATCAGAAGGGACAAGAAGAAGAAGAAGTCCAAGGCATCCACCTCTGCATCTCAGGATTGATCGAACATCCTAAGGGTGATGAAGAAGAGGCTACTTAACAAAGTCCAATCATTATAGAGCCTCTTACTGCTGAGAGACCATTCTGCATTAGGAATTTGCTACTACCCAGACAGATGGTATGTCACAAAGAA
>JACCIY010001793.1:0-14263 GCA_025506505.1 Flaveria sonorensis | reverse complement strand
TAGGTTTAGATGATATATATCACTCTTGTAATCATAATTGTAATTATTGTTCTTAATGATATAAAATGAATATATTTGATTATAATTGTGTTTATGAACTAATAACATTTATTTTGCACTTCATTTAATATATTCATCTATGATATAATATTTTCAGAATGTATGTGTGAATGTGCAGGAAACATTAAACTGTGTCAATTTGAAAATTGACCAAGTGTTGGAACAACTGCGGATGAATAAAGTGTTCTTCCGTAGATGTTCTCAGGAACATAACTGAAGAATGTACATCCGTGGATCTCATGCGGAAGAACAACTTCAGCAGAACAAAAAAACGAAATGAGGATTGCTGCGGAAGACAAGAACTCCTGCGGAAGCACAAGAACAAGTACGTACAACAGTTGCTGCAAGACAGACTACCTGCGAAGACAGACTACCTGCGGAAGAGTAAATTCCTGCGGAAGACCAATTAACTCGAAGTCAACATCAAGTCAACAAGTCAACGTGGCAGAACATCAACAACATTAATGACTTGAAGACGTTTTATTCAAGCGGATATTCCACGTCACATCAACAAATTTATCATCAGTAGAATCATTGTAAATCACAGAATTCCTAAGCCGATAAACATGGCGAAGATTCGGATAATGATGATTAGCTTAATTATAGCAACAAAATAGCTAGCAATATAACACATTAGATCTCTATAAATAGATACGAGATCATCAACAGATGTAATCAATAAATCATATACATAACAATAATTGAGAATCATTAGAATCATTAGTGATCATTATCTGAATCATTGTATTCAAGATCAGCAACTCAATAGCAACAAGAAAGCATTCAATCAACGTTCTTGAGTTCTCTCGGTTTGATTATTCTTATTTTATTTGTTTGATTGATTGATTTTATTATTATTAATAGATTAAACACCAAGTATTGATAATTCCGCGATCAATACTTGTTCAAATCAATTCTGATAATTCCTGAACGATCCTAGGATTCACAGGTGGTATCAGAGCTTGGTGCTCATTGATTTATATCAATTGATCTATCAGCTTTGATTAAGTTTAATCAAATTCTGTTTTAAAACAAAACCTCTTTTTTAAAATTAACTATCATGAGTAACTCAGTTGTTGGTGCTTATCAACCTCCTAAACTGGAAAACAAATCTGATTTTAAAACCTGGAAAATCCGGTTCAGGAATCATGTTAATTATACAGATTCTGACTTATGGGCTTCGATTACCGAAGGACCTTATATTCCACCTGCCTTAGGAGCGGATTATAAGGATAATAATCAGCCCATTAGTTTAAAGAATCTATCACCTGATGATGCCAAGAGAGTCAAGATTGACATCAAAGCCTATAGTATGCTTACTATGGCTTTGCCTGAAGAGCTGCTGATCAGGTGCGAATCATACAAGACTGCTAACTCATTATGGAAAATCCTCCACACTCTGTGTGAAGGTAGTGATGAGATTAGGAGTATCAAAAAGGACACTCTCCGGGCTCAATATGAAACCTTTCATCATATTCCTGGTGAGTCTGTTCCTCAACAACTGCACAGATTCATGCAGCTTGTCACTGAGATGAATATCCTGGAACTTGAGTATAGCAATGAAGAACTCAACAAAAAGATGCTGCACTCATTGCCAGAGAGCTGGACACAAACTGTGTCCATGTTTAAGAACACTATTGATCTAAAGGCAATAGGCTTAGACACCTTAGTGGCAAAGGTAGAAGCACTGGAGCTGGACGAAAAGACAAGGAACAAGAGTGTGAAAGCACCAATCGCTCCATATCAATTCAAGGAACTGAAGAACTCAGGAAGTGCTTTTATCACCAATGAAGCTGAAGACTCATCCTGTGAAGAAAGTGATCAGGAAGAGAAGACTAGCTTTTATGCTGCAAAGTCTTCTAGCTCAAGTTCCCAAGGTAATCAGCACAGAAAGTCCAAATCAAAGGCTGATGAATCAAAGAACAAGAAAAACAACAAGCAGACAGAACCAATTACTGTGGTTCTGGAGTCTGAAGAACAGAAGGCAGCCTTTGCAGCCTTCAGTTCCAGTTTTCAAGCTTACTTAGGAAGCACCCTGACACCGGCTCACTTTTGCCAACAAGACTTAGAAGAACTTCATCCTGATGAAGTGGAGGAGATGGACTTGCAATGGCAAATGGCTATGATTGCCTACAGAGCCAAAATGTATATGAAGAGAAATAAAGGGCTGTCAGTAGGAGGAAGATCAACCAAGATTGGTGTGGACAAGTCCAAAGTTAGATGCTTTAAATGCAATCTATACGGACACTTCTCCAGGGAATGCAACAACCAACAGCAGGCAACCGACCAAAGACAACCTGCTCAGAGGAGTTTCTCACAACCCCAATTAACCAATACATCCCCACCAATAACTAACAATAACACAAGTAAATCCAATGCTAAAGAAACTGGTTTAATCATTTTGCAGGATGGTACTTGTGACTGGAGCATCTATGAGAAAGAAGTTCTTGCTGAAAATCAAGCACTAATGGCCAACATGGAAAACAAAGTTCCTCCAATGGCTACTGAGGTAAGAGAAAGGTTATGTTCTCCTACTTGCATAGATGAGGTAGAAAGATATAGATCACATGCTCAACAGTTAGCAGATAAAGTAAAAGAAACACTGCTTTTAAATGAATCACATGTAAGAGAACATAAACTTTATCAAGTCAAAATAAATTCTTTACAAACAGACTTAGATAAACTTGTTTCTGAAAATTACAACTTAAAGGCACAAGTTGAGCATTTAACTGCATCATTAACAAAATCTATGTCAGATCATGCATCTACTGAGGTGAAACTGCAGAAATTCCAACTGTCAGCACATCAGTATGAAAAATTGCTAAATTCTCAGATTGAGAATAAGCACAAAACAGGGTTGGGATTTCATGCAGTTCCACCACCAGTAAATGATAACTATACTTCTCTACCAGAATCTATGACAAACAGTCTTTCAAATCATTTTGTGTCTAGTACCTTGTCTGAGTCTGAAGATAAAACTGATGACAATCTAACTAATGACACTGAAACTGATTCATCAGAATTAGAACATTCAAATCAAAGCACATCAGAATTTGATCATGACAATTGTGATGATCTAGATGATAATAGTGAATCTGACCATGCTGGTGTGGTTAAGGGAAAAATTCATGTGAAAGAACACACAATTCCAAAAGTGTTAAATGAACCTAAACTACCCTATCCACCAAAACAAAGAAACCTACTGAAAACAATTCACAAAAGAATTGAACAATTAAGTGAAGGTTTACAAGCAACCAATAAACAAACAAAAGAAAAACCAGCAAAAAGAACCTCTGAAGAAAAGGCTGTGACTTCAATGGATCATCTACGGAGGAGGTCTGTCAAATCCACAAAAGCCATGAAGAACAATCAAAAAGGTGCTCAACCAAATCTAGAAACAAGCACAGAATAAGCACCTGAAGGCTGATCAAGAACCTTGACATAAGTCAGGCAGAGGTAAGGATTCTTCAGCAGCAAAAATGGAGAAAGAGCATAAGCTACACAAAGCTACCATCAAGAAAAAGGCAAACTTGCAGAAAAAGGCTAAGGCTAAAGCTGTCTCCGAGAGTGACTCTGAAGACATGTACTGTAAATGGTGTGATATGCACAACCACAGTACAGAGGACTGCTATTTTAGCAGCTATTGCTCAATATGCAATATGAACAACCATATGACCACTGAGTGTTATTTCAATAAGTATTGTGCTATTTGCAACAAAAATAATCACTCTACACAGGACTGTTTCTTCAACAAGAAGAATAAAACAAAGATCCTGAAGAAGAAGAAGCTGAATCCTCTGACTCAGATTCTCAATCTCAGAAGAAGTCAACAGTCCTGCTAAACATCAAAAACAACAAAGTAAAACAAAAAGGTTCCAACAAAAAGGAACAGACAAACAAAAGGACAGAAAAAACAGAAAGTGCAAAGAAGGACTCCACACAAGAAGGTGGAACTTGAAGGAGAGAGGATGACTTCTTTGATCACTTTGACAAAGGCAAACATGTGCCACAGTCAAAATCAAGGGATGTAGAAACATTCTCTACTTCATCTACATCAAAGAAGGATTCTGCAAAGAACAAAATCACTGATGAAGTTAGCACAACCTCAACTTCATCCCCATTCTCTACTTCATCTACATCAAAGAAGGATTCTGCAAAGAACAAAATCACTGATGAAGTTAGCACAAACAAAGATGAAACTACCTCAACTTCATCCCCAACTACAAGCAAACCAACAAACATAATGAACCATCAGACAACAACTAACTTAGAAACTTCAAGACTCGTACATGAGATTTACTATTTTAGATAACAACGTCACCAAGACCATTAAGGCTTGCGCTCCTAAGTCTAACTGATCTCATTTGTTTTTGCAGGACATCCAAGAAGGGCTGACAACAAGTGGTATGTTGACAGTGGCTGTTCCAGACACATGACAGGAAACTGTACCCTTCTACATGACTTCAACACAAAAATGCTTCATATGTAGAATTTGGTGGGGATAAAAAGGGAGATAAATCACTCACTGGGGAAGGGATAGTACTAATAGAGTATTAAAATTTAAGAAAGTCAATTTTTGTGAAAATTTGCAATTTAACTTATTAATTGTTTCTCAAATTTTTGATCAAATTATACAACATTCTTTGATAACTCTGACTGTTACATCCTTAACCTGGTTTTAAAATTCCAGAACACTGATCCTTCTTAAAGTACCAAGAAAAGGTAATACATATGTGTTGGACATGATAACACATCATTAACAAGCAAGGAGACTTGCCTGATATCTAAATCATCAGAAGATGAGTCACAATTGTGGCATAGAAGGCTAGCTCATTCCAACATGAAAAACATAAATAAACTTATGAAAATGACCTAGTCATTGGTATTCCTAAGAAAGAATTTTATTGTTCCAACCACTGTTTATCATGTTATAAAGGGAAACAACATAAATTTCCCATAAAATAAAACAATTAACACAAACACAACACCACTAAAGTTACTGCACATGGATCTTTTTGGTCCCACCAATGTGTTAAGCATTGGCAAAAGGCAGTACTGTTTGGTGATTGTTGATGATTTCACTAGATTTACTTGGGTATTTTTCTTAAAACACAAAAGTGAAACATCATAATTTTAATGGAGTTCATCACTAGATAGAAAATCAACTTGATCTAAGATCAAGATACTGAGAAGTGATAATGGAACTGAATTTGTTAATTATGTCTTAGACTCATTTTTGCAGGGATAAAGGCATAGCTAAGCAATTTAGTGCTCCAAGAACTCCTTAACAAAATGAGATTGCTAAAGAAGAAACAAAACTCTAATTGAAGCAGCAAGAACAATGCTGCTGACTCACATCTGCCAATAACATTTTGGGCAAAGCTGTGAACACAGCCTGCACTGTTAAAACAGAACTTTGATTGTCAAAAAACAACAAAACACCCTATGAACTTCTGTTTAAAAGAAAACCTTTTATAGGATATCTTAATCTTTTGGGTGTCTGTATCTGTATTAAACCAAAAGAACAGTTAGAAAATTTTGCTGAAAAGCCTATGATGGTTTCTTTGTTGGTTACTCGTCAACATCTAAATCATATAGAGTCTACATTCCACATGATAACATAGTGGAAGAAACTCCTAATGTATCCTTTGATGAATCCGTATTCCCCACAGTCTGTGAAAGGATCATCTTGGCTATTTGATATAGATGCATTAACTAACTCATTTAACTCTGGTTATCTTAATGTGACAGGTGTGCGGATACATGTTATCCCTATTTTCCTCCAATATGGGTGTACCATTGACTGCTGATCCATCAAGAGTCATTACTCTCAAGAAAACCAAAGTGATAATGATCCTAGTACATCAGCACAAAAACACAAAGATGTTTCAGATGTTTTTACTCCATGCACATCAGCAGCAATCCCTCCACTTCCTAGATGTCTCTACTTCCGTAGATATCCCTACTGCAGATTTGTTGACGGAGACCCCCCAAAAATCAAACCATATCAGAAAATCATCCCACACCATTATCACACACAGATATGCCTTGGACAAAGACCATAGCTATCAATTACCTGCTACGGAAGACATGTCCCACTACCCCGATGACATACATGTTCCTGCGGAAGCTCAGTCAGCTGCCCAGAAAATGAGATGAACTATTTTGTTGACTCCCCATACACACCTACCCTCATCTCCAACAACCAACATCACAAACCTGGATTCATCCATCCAAGTTAATGATGTACCAACATTAAAACACATAAGTATCACCCAATTGATACATGATAGGTGACCTCAACAGCAGAACTACCAGAAGACAAGGGGAGCTGCAAACACTTGTCTATTCTCTTGTTTTCTATCTCAAGTAGTTCCACCCAAATATCACAGAAGCCTTAAAAGAAAACACCTGGATTGAAGCAATGCAACAAGAACTGCAGCAGTTCAGGAAACAAAGGTGTGGAACCTAGTTGATCTCCCTGAAGGCCAATATCATATTGGCACAAGGTGTTATTCAAAACAAGCTAGATGATAGGGAATATAATCAGAAACAAGCAAGACTAATTGCTCAAGGCTACACCAAGAGGACGCATAGACTATGATGAAGTCTTTGCACCAGTTGCAAGAATTGAGGCAATTAGAGTGTTCTTGGCATATGCATCATATAAGAAGTTCACAGTTTATCAAATGGATGTAAAGTGTGCCTTCTTATATGGTAAGATGATGAAGAGGTCTATGTATCTCAACCACCAGGCTTTGAAGATCCTGATTACCCTCATAGGGTGTACAACTTGACAGAGCTTTATATGGACTTCATCAAGCACCAGAAATGGTATGAAACACTGTCCAAGTTTCTTCTAAAACATGGATACATAGAGGAACAATTGACCAGGCACTCTTCCTCAAACATGAACACCAAGACCTCTTAGTTGTTCAAATATATGTTTATGACATCATTTTGGATCAACAAACAAGAGACTTTGTGAAGAATGCAATCTGAGTTTCGATGAGTTCAATGGGAGAATTACTTTCTTCTTAGGATTACAAGTTCATCAGAAAATAGATGGCATCTTTATCATCAAGAAAAGTATATCCTTCAAACATTAAAGAAATATAACCTTGCAGACTGTACATCATACAAAACACCAGCATCTACTATAGATAAAATTGTACCAGATCCTCAGGGAAGTCTATTGATCAAAGATTATATAGATCTATGATAGGGCCTTAATGTACTTAACTGTTAGTAGACCTGACATAATGTTTGCTGTGTGTGTGTGTGCTAGGTATCAAGCAGATCCAAAAGAGTCTCATTTGAATGCAGTAAAGAGAATATTCAGATACCTCAAAGGGAAACCATCTCTTGGACTATGGTATCCCAAAGAAGGAGACTTCAAGCTTTACTCCTATTCAGACAGTGAATACGGAGGATGCAACAACAATAGAAAATCCACAACTGGTGGATGTCAATTTATAGGACCAAGACTTGTGCATGGCAGTGCAAAAAGCAGACAAATGTCTCAGTATCCACAGCTGAGGCTGAGTACATAGCTGCTTCAGCTGGCTGCTCTCAGGTTCTTTGGTTGCAAAACCAATTACTTGATTATGGTTACAATTTTCTTCAAACTCCTATACATATTGACAACTCAGCTGCTATGTTTATAACTGCTAAATCCGGTACAACATAGTAAAACTAAGCACATAGAAATTAGATATCATTTTCTAAGAGACTGCTCAGAAAAAAGTTTAATTAAGTTGGTCAAAGTAGATACAATAAATTAGCTTGCTGATTTATTCACTAAGGCATTGATTCTATCAGATTTAACTTCTTAATAGAATCATTAGGCATATCAACTTAAATAAGTTCATCATATCAACAATAGACATAGGTGTGTACTAACTGTGAACATATGAGACCACTTATGTAAGGCACAGATATACTAAGGACATGATAGTATACTATAACTGACATGTATCCTGCTTTCAAATTAACAACTATCTACTGATCCGATGTGTGGGATATGTGAATAGGTTCATCTTAAGTGGAAATCAGGTATGACATGCTCAACTTAAATTTCAGATGACTTCTTATGACAAAGTCTTTGTGAGGTGTATATTAATAAGTCTAATCCGGATGTGCAAAATTCATGCCCATGCACACTTACTATGTTGTAACACCTTATAACCTCTATCTTTTGTGCATCTTGACTCTCTGTTTTGCGTAAGCAAAGACCTGAGTCATGGGTCCCCTTGTTTTACGTGAGTAAAGACCTGGTGACCTGATGCAAATCATAAAACTCCAAACAGGAGCTGCTCTCAAAAGAATCCAACTGATAAACAGTAAAATATACAAAGAGCATGAATAAACTATCAGCATTAATACGCTTTCAAACAAATCTTAAGATAGAGCTTATAATCTACGGAACATGGGTCAAGTTTGATAACGTGATGGATTGGGCACTTCTGGACGGACACACTATCACAACATCTTGCATGATGCACTCATCTCTGCTCATCACTAAACTAACCACAACATGATAATAAGCATGACATACTCGACATACACTCTTGTTTGAACTTCTGCGGATCACAAATATTTGCAATCTGCACTAGATCAAGTAGTTAACAAACCTACAATAATCTGGCAGGAGTGTGTTAGTGTCATAGTATGATCCTTCAGTCTATCAAACAGTGCTGTGCATATGCTTCTCTTTTTTATGTGTTTATTCTGTTAGTCAATGTAATAGTTCGATGAACTTCTCTTATTAAATTTTGATAAATTCTTAAGTTTCTGATTCATCACAAATTTAGGGGGGTAATAAGTTCATTAAAACCTATGTAAACATACTGAGTTGAAGAAAATTGGAACTTGAGCACTAACTTGGCTGCAGGCTGAAGGATATCTGCAACAGGAAGCTCCACTTGTACACAATTGACATGAAGCAAGTCATAAGGTCAATAGCAATCATCAAATGAATTGACCATGAGTCAATTCATACAAAGATAAAACATAGACAACATTAAGTTTTCCTTCGGAAGATTTGGAAGACATCAATTTTCCTTCATAAGACATTTTTCTTTCGGAATAACTTGTCTTCAAAAGTTTTGTGAACTTTGAGAATTCCTGCGGAAGACAGAATGTCAAATTCCTCAGGTGCAATGCGGAAGAAAGACATTATAATTTCCGTAGATGTAATCTCCGTAGATAACCATACTTTGCTTTACTTATTAATTATTTGGATATTAATTGCTCTTTGCCTTATTAATTGTTAATCATTAAGTGCGTAATTATTAATTGTCCATAGTTATTAATAGGCATAGTTAATACTTTGAGGGTAAAGTGTAAACCGAGGAGAGATTAAGTGCAACTGGGTCCCACTGAAATAGGATAAGGTCAAAAGGTAAAACCTCAGAAGGCTAAGTGTAATTGACAGGCTGTTTGAAAAGGTATATATAGGCTCTTCGACCGTTGGACTTTCTATCACTTTCAAAAAAACCCTCAAATCAAACAGCATCCAAACTGAACACCATACACCCTTACCAGAATCTCAACCTAATCTCAAATAGTTACACCTCTCATGTAATCAATGTCGCCATCATCGCTAACCGATTCATGAAAGAACACAATTTGTGTGTGTATCTAGATCCGAATGTCATGATGAGTGTAGAACCATCATACCGTACTTAAGAAGATTGCGATTAACCTTCGCACTAACTGCCGATCCGGTCATATATCTGTCGCATATGACGATTTCTGGAATACCGTAGCTATTGAAGAAGGAGATGAAGGGGCCATGATAACCGCAACCATTGGGAACCTACCCCTCTTGGTGAATGAAGGAATCATACGTGAGCTCTAAATTAGGAACGAAGAACAAGGTCATCCGGATGTATTCGACGAATACATCCAGAAAGTATTTGACCTGTGGGGTATGATGGTGACTATCAACACGGGAAATCAAGAAGGGAAGGCTATGTAACCCATATCGATTCATGTGCCACACATACCTGAAATGCATTTCCAACCGAAAGTCCGGATTGGAACACATTTCCTCTGGAATCATCGGCATTTTCGAAGGAGAAAGTACAACTACGCAAGATATATAATGAACTGCCTCTACGACCATGTGCGAGTGCAGAAGAAGGAAAAATGTTCATGATTCCTCGATTCCTACAACTAATCATAAATGAAACCTTCCGGAGGTTGAGAGAGTAGGAGATTCGTGTGTGTCGAACCATCTGAGCAGATCACTTCTGAACAAACTATCTGGACGTACCAAGGAGGGGAGGTACAACTATTTGCTCATGTAATGGATGAGGGTGAGAGATTCCTCAAGAACTACTCTGTCGATTGAAGAACAAAAACTCTCAAGCTCATCAGCAGAATCATCCACCCATTCCCAACTACCAACTCAACAGCTCCTGCAACTCAATCTACACCTATTCAGCTGGATTCATCATCCATTGAACACATTCAAGCTGACCCTTCTGCCAAACCTCTATCATCAGTTGATATGATAAAACAAAACTACCATCACTCACCCCATTCAAAACACAAAATATCCAACCCAGCCAGAACAAGTTCCTTAACCCCACACTTGAACCACTCACCTCACCAGCACCTACTGACCAATATCTTCACCAACATCTTTAGAACCAACCACCCTCCACTCCTACTGAACCCAGTGAAAGCCCTTTGCTACTGAGATACTTAACATTGAAGAGGGTGATGAAGTTGAAGGAGGTACGACTAAAGAAGTTTGTCTGGAAGTTGAAGGACAGACTGATGAGATGGTAGAGCAGGAGGAGGGTGATTGTTGAAATAACTGCTTACCAAGAGGATGATCTGAAGGAGGAGGAGATCAACGTAAGCAACGCTACTTGTTGGCTCAGTACAACATCTTGTACTAAAGGAAATAAGAAGATTGAAAAGCTGAAAGGCTGAGAACGGAGCTGAATGAGAAAGATGAGACCATTAGGAGACTGGAAAGAAGATTGACAAGATTAAGAGAAGATGCTAGGATGAACAATGAGTTAATTGATGCTCTTCATGAACTTGTGGCTGAACAAGTAGAACTTCTGAACAGAAAATCATGAGATTGAGAAGTTGAAGAGGAAATTAAGTGAAGCTGAAAGAAACAAAAGTGATTCAGAGATGATCATTTACACCAGAAAGAGAAAATATCTTAAAAAGCAACTGGTGTTCTGGTGAATCGTCAAAAAGAGCAAAATCAGATTCACCAAAGCTGTCAGTCCCTAAGGAAGAAGTCAAGAAAGATAGTGATGAAGAATGGGAGGAATTGACTAAAGAAGAGTCTCCCAAAACTGAGAAAGAAGAACAAAAGTACGTCTGACTACTGCAGACATCCTTGATGAAAGACCACAGTCATCCATGTTCATGCCATTAATCAATCATGGATTTCCATTTGACCTTGGTGGAAAAGATGAACATGGAGGAGATGATTCAAAACTCTAAAAGAATTTGAAGCTGTGAGTATGATGATTCTTGTGTTAACTTTGACACCTTCTCAAAGTTCAAGTCATGGAGAGATAAGGAAGGAGTTAGGTCATTATGACACCTCCGGGCTTACAAAGTAACAACATGGTTTGCTGGTTGCAAAGTCATAACCATGACCAAAATGAACTCAAAGGAAGAACCATTGGTGAATTAAGGGCGATGATGGAATGTGTTTGAAGGTATAGCTGGATACAGGAGTAAAGTTCAGATCTGGAGCCCCCAATTCTACTTTTCAACAACATCATCAAAACCCCTGCTGAGCCTACTGTGGTTCAGCAAAAGACATGCATGAAGGAAAAGAACAATTGATCAGAGAGCCAAGAGATATAATTCCCAACAAGATATGGCCTCTTGGAACAGCTTTGAGGGAGATCACCCAAGACGACTAAGTCTGATTCAACTTTTTGATCAGATGACAACTCCAGATCAGCTGAAGACAATCAGATTATTGCATGGAAGTATGATGGTGATTGGGATTGTGCATGATCAAGAGGGCATCTGGCATGGTGCAATATTTTCAAAGACTAGAGAGCTTACTGTCACTGCCAGATGTAGACCTTCATACATTACAACGCTTCCCCATCATTAATTATCCCATAAGTCCAAGGGGAAGAACTTCTCTGGGATTGTGAACAGTCTGAAGAACAAGTTCAAGGGGGATATGATCGGGAAGCTATGATGGATGATGCTATGCACTTTAGAAAAGTCAAAGTCTCCAGCCAGTCCAACTAGTTGATATGAATAATTCTTGAAAAGGATTGGAGCTGAAGATAGATTTCCTGCATCAATCAAAACAATAGATGGCAATCAGTTCACATGCCCCATTACTGACTGGGGGTATGTTGAAAGAATAAGAACTGGTGCTGCTAAGGAATGATCCTGCTAAGAAGTCACAAGCATAAGACTTTTTGACCCTGTAAAACTAAAGTTGCTGCACCCAAGCTATACCTCTTATCTTCATGATAAACACTTTCCAATGCTGCAAGATTCAAATGCTCAAAATGACTTGTGCTTCTATGTACACCTTATTCAAGTCATTGACAAATTGCATGCCAAGGCGCATAAGAGAGGAAGTTTGAAGCTGGGTAGCTGATTGGGTCAGAGATAAGCCTATAACAGAATTAAGAATTTCAGAACAGGACAAGTTAGAGGTGGTATCAAATAAATAGTGTTGTTGCAACCCTCACCACTAAAGAGGATGTCCTGGGAATGAAATACAAACACTAAAGAGGATGAACAGAAGACAGAAAGTATCAGTATGAAGATCAGAAGACGACTATAGAGTACTTTAAGTCTAAGATTTTGCTAGAGTACAAGAACTCAGAGTCTTAAACCCATGATTACTAGAGTCTAAACCTAAGGGGGAATACTGTTATGATAGATCTCTGTATAGGTTTAGATGATATATACCACTCTTATAATCATAATTGTAATTATTGTTCTTAATGATATAAATGAATATATTTGATTATAATTGTGTTATGAACTAAATAACATTTATTTTGCACTTCATTAATATATTCATATATGATATAATATATTGTCAGAATGTATGTGTGAATGTACCGAAAACATAACTGACTAAGTGTTGGAACAACTGCGGATGAATAAAGTGTTCTTCCGTAGATGTTCTCAGGAACATAACTGAAGAATGTACATTCGTGGATCTATACGGAAGAACCACTTCAGCTGACAAAAAAAAATGAAGCTGCTGGAGGGATTGCTGCGGAAGACAATAACTCCTGCTGAGCACAAGAACAAGTACAGTACAACGGTGCTATAGAAGACAGACTACCTGCGGAAGGTAATTCCTGTGGAAGACCAATTAACTCGGAAGTCAACATTAAGGCAACAAGTCAACGTGGCAGAACATCAACAACATTAATGACGATTGAAGACGTTTTATTCAAGCGGATATTCCACGTCACATCAACAAATTTTATCATCAGTAGAATCTTGTAAATCACAATTCCTAAAGCCATAACATGGCGAAGATTCGGATAATGATGATTAGCTTAATTATAGCAACAAAATAGCTAGCAATATAACAGAATTAGATCTCTATAAATAGATACGAGATCATCAACAGATGTAATCAATAAATCATATACATAACAATAATTGAGAATCATTAGAATCATTAGTGATCATTATCTGAATCATTGTATTCAAGATCAGCAACCTCAATAGCAACAAGAAAGCATTCAATCAACGTTCTTGAGTTCTCTCGTTTGATATTCTTATTTTATTTGTTTGATTGATTGATTTTATTATTATTAATAGATTAAACACCAAGTATTGAAAATTCGCGATCATATTTGTTCAAATCAATTCTGATAATTCCTGAACGATCCTTGGATTCACACACTCCTTACACTTCCAGATGCAGACCTCACTACTTTGCAAAACATTCCCATCACAAACTACCCAATCATCCAAGGGGAAGAGACTTCTCTAGACTTGTGGCTAAGTTGAGTCACAAGTTCAAGGGAGATGTGCTTAAAGGAGCAAAGAGAGAAGTGCAGAACATAACAAAAGGAAGTTGAAATAGAAAAGGTCTCATGTCAGTTCTTCTCAAGCTTTAGATGATGAATTTTTGCAAAGAATTAGATATGAAGACAGATCTGAAGCATCAATCAAATCATAGAAGGAAATCAAATTTTCAATGCCTATCACAGAATGG
>JACCIY010000040.1:0-61425 GCA_025506505.1 Flaveria sonorensis | reverse complement strand
CAATTTATCGATCAATAGTCCTTTGGCCTAGCGGTATCTAAGGGGGCTCATGAATCAAGTAGTTGTTGATCCACAAATTCTCTTATCATATAATTTAAAGGGTGTTTTAGTCATTAGATTAATAGCTAAACAAAAAAATGTCCAAAAAGTGTATGTAGGTCACAAGTCACAACCCAACCCGTTCAACCTTACTAAATGGTTAGGGATCCGGGCGTAGATCGACACACAAACACAATCAAACGGCGAGAGAAAATAATAATAAAGATGAACACGCGAGATTTAACGTGGTTCGGTCGATGTGACCTACGTCCACGGGCTGCAACCAGGATACTATTTTATTGCTTTCTGCCTCACTCGTGAAGAATTACAAGTACAATGGCACAATATAAATAGAGAAAATTAGGGTTTACAACTTAATCCCAAGAAAACCCTAATGGGCTAAAATTAATGAAAACGGGCCAAGTCTTTAATTTAATTAATCTGCCACTGAGTTGTCTTTTAACCGAGCCCAAGTCAAGACTCCACAAACCCAACAATCTCCCACTTGGAGGCTTGATCATCTTCAAACTGCCTTCCGATGTGAACACTTGTAGCTCTTGTAATCTTCCTCGTCTTCTGGTTGCAGCGGCCTTCTCATCAGTTAACCTGAAGGCCCGTTAAAGCTCCCCCGAGCTTCAATATATCAGTCACGCTGTATCTGCCCCTGACCTGTTCTCCGTCCCTATCGGCTCCCACTGAAACAACTGCCAGATCCTGGAACACCCTGAGAACAAACACTCTCCGTATTCACTCTCCATATTCAACAAGTAATCATCTGGAGAGATTTTATTAGATGAATATTAGTTCTTTTAACCCACTGTCGTCTAGGAACTATGACTGAAGCACAACTGTGCTCCCACTGCCACGAAATCCTTTAACTAGTTTTTCTAAACTCTTCCATGCACATTCATTCTGAATCTTTCTTGTGACTCTAGGTTTCTTACTTGCAAAGCAAACCTTCTTCTGCCACGAGATTCTGTGAACTGGACTTTGGTATTTTTCTGAACTGGAACATCACTCCTTTAGATGGTAAACTAACCATATACAATGAACCCATTTTCTTTCCACGAGCAATGACAAGATTCCCTTTAACAACTTTCCACTGCTTATTCCCGAACTTAACCTCATGTCCCTGTTCATCCAACTGACCAGAAATCAACTGTTTCTTCAAATCAGGAATCACCCTGACATCTTTCAAAGTCCATGAACCAGCTGAAGTAACTAATCCATGTCACCCATGCCTATAACATCAAGAACATCATTGTTCGCCAGTCTTACCTTACCAAAATCGCCTTCTTTTAGATTCTGCAATGCTTCGCTGTTGTGGGTAGCATGAAACGAAGCTCCAGAAACCATGACCCAGGAATCCACACTGCTCTTCACGCTACAAATTAAAGCATCATCGTCTGAGTAGTCTGCTGCAGTGTTAACTTCTTTTTGATCATTCGGACACTGGTTCCTGAAGTGTCCCACCTGTTTACAGTTCCAACAAGTCACATCATTTCGAGCCCTAGACTGACTCCTTTTCCTGTTCTTGCTCCCACTACCTCTGTTATTCTTTCTTCCTCTGCCAACATTCAATAGTTCACTTGATGTTTCACCTGAATTTCTTCGTCTGGTGTCTTCGCCCATAATAATATCCCGAACCCCATTTAAAGTGAACGTGCTAGTGGAACTAGTAATTGCTGTAACAGTACCAGCCCAGCTATCAGGCAATGATGATAACCGTAGTAGAGCTTGAACCTCATCCTTGAATTTGATGCCAACTGACCCAAGTCTTGATAAAATCGAGTTCAAGTTGTTGATGTGCACTAAAATTGAACTTCCCTCTTTCATCTTTGTATTAACCAGCTCTCGAATCAAGAAAACTTTATTTGCTGCCGAAGGCTTCTCATACATATTAGCTAACGCATCCATGATACCTTTTGTTGTAGTTTCCTTCAGAATGTTGAACGCAACATCCTTTGTCAGCGACAACCTAATAACCGCCTTGGCCTTTTTATCCAAAGTTTCCCATTCAGCTGGTTTCATATCTTCTGGTTTCTCACCCAAAACAGCATCCAAGTCTTTCTAAACAAGCAAATCCTCCATTTGCATTTTCCACCAACCAAAATCGTTTCCATTAAACTTCTCAATCTGAAGTTTCCCGCTCTCGGCCATTATCCCAGACCACAGATGCTTAACAGTCGAGTCGGAACTGAGTTTTGAAATGCAGCACACAATCAAACTACCCAGTAAGTTCGATAGGAAACCCTAATTTGACAGAACAGAATGGCGACAGCAGAGTGGCGGCGGCGGCAAAACAGCGGCGGCTGCAGAACGACGAGGGGGACAGCGGCGGCGGCGGAACGAGGCGGCGGCAGAGCGGCGGCGGCAGAACGGCGACGGCAGAATAGCGGTGGCAGAACAGCGGCGGCGGTAGAATGGCGGCAGCGGATGCTGATTCTTGAAAACCTATATCGCTACTTCTCTCGCGATTCGTGTTTCTTGAGTGTGTAACGAGCCAAAGCTCTGATACCACTTGTTAGGGATCCGGGTGTAGATCGACACACAAACACAATCAAACGGCGAGAGAAAATAATAATAAAGATGAACACGCGAGATTTAACGTGGTTCGGTCGATGTGACCTACGTCCACGGGCTGCAACCAGGATACTATTTTATTGCTTTCTGCCTCACTCGTGAGGAATTACAAGTACAATGGCACAATATAAATAGAGAAAATTAGGGTTTACAACTTAATCCCTAAGAAAACCCTAATGGGCTAAAATTAAATGAAAACGGGCCAAGTCTTTAATTTAATTAATCTGCCACTGAGTTGTCTTTTAACCCGAGCCAAGTCAAGACTCCACAAACCCAACATAAAATAACTTTTTCAACCATAACTCCAGCTCACCCGACCCACCCATCTCTTAAATTTACATAAAATCCACACCCAAAAAATTTAAAAGTCTGGGACAATAAAAGTTATAATTTAGATGAAAATAAACCTCACCTCCATGAAGAAGTGTATGATAACCAAAGCTCAGAGAGCCACCCCACAGAAAAAGCAGCCGTGATAAGAAAGAAATTCTAAAAGTTTCTATTGAGCCCACCATGGAGGTCCAGCCTCATAGAAATGGGCACCTTCATCCCATGAAATTTGACAAGCTTGCAGACCAATGGCCACCCCTGGTTCCTTCCCATGTTTTGCAGCCCATTCTTCAGCAGCCAATTCTCTATGGGCCTCACTTTCAAAGTGCATTTTGTACTCCCCAAATGGGTTTAGCCCGGGGCTGGCTAGTTCTGCCATTGCAGCTGGCATATACATGGAGTCACCCACTAATGGTGCACCACATGCTGCCAACTGAGCTCGAATCTGTACCATGCAAATCTTGTGAAACTGACTATGCTTGTTCTATGTGGCATGAGCAATAATTACTCACAAAATGAAAGTTTGTAGGAAGAAAATTAAGAGATTAAAGAAAGATTCAGAATTTTAACTACATATCTCATGAAAATTTATAATGGTTTCGAAGAAAAAGGCTAGCAACATCTATAAGCGACAAAAACAAATGTGGGATAAAAAAGAGCAAAACTGTCATTTAATTAATGATAAAAAACGATTTCCATATCCAACAAAAGAACACTAATCACCACATGATGCAGAGTAACAGGAGGAAACAAAAACTCCACCCACACACAATGTAAATATAACATGTACCTGGGTTGTGGTTGTACGGTATTATTTGACTAGTAATCACATATCTAAAATGTCCATAAACTAAGAAAAAAAAATACAAAAACAGACAAATTTGTATGAGAACTAACATGTAACTATGTAAGACACTCATGATTTTGAGAAAGAAATATGAGAAGAAACTTTTACACAGAAAACTTTCTATCACACTAATGAAAATAATAGGTATCAGAGAAGGCAAAAAAAAATATGGCGTACCTGGTGGGTCCGTCCGGTTAACAGGTTGATTTTGCACTCGTATGCAAACTCTTTATTAGGCCAACTAATATCCTCAATTCCATATGCCTCTTGAACTAAATCATTTGGCCAGGGAACTTTTCTGCATTCTAGGACTTCAAGTTGGCACATGTTCCATCCCTTAATGAAGTCTGCATGTTAAAAAGATAAGGTGGCCATGTCTCATCTAATCATGCGTGTTTTACACAAGTCAAGAAAGTGAACAACTATGAAATTAACTCATGGATTTGCAATCAATAACAAGATCTTTCTTCCATATAAATCAATAAACAGGGATATGCATTTGTAACTACACAACTTTGTGCACATTATGATCTTTAATTTGAGCAATCCAAAAGAAAAATGAATGTTCAAATTTATTTGTTTTTGAAAGATCACCCTTCAACATTACCATTTTTTTTTACTTTCGAATTTAAACAAATACTATGAAGTATTAAAAATTTACGGATAGTTATTTTTAGTTTTTTACCTTTAGAAATAACTTTAGGAGCCATACGAATTGGCCGCATGTAATGGGCCATGACTCCACATGGCACATAGCAGCAGCAAGAGCCAGATAAAGCTTCTTAACTTGTTTCTCCTGGTTGAAAAAATAAATACAAATCCATCACTTAGAAGTGTTAAATCATATATATACAAAATAGAACCAAGAGATATTAATGGATAATAATAAAATAGAGAAACAATAGACTACCCTGATCTTTCTATGAAAAACTGAACAGAAATCCTTAGTTCTAGCTAGCACAACACTGCAAAACAAGATGAGATTAGTCATCTATAAAAAAAAATAACAAATAGAAAACAATTAAAATTTAGCTTGGTATAATACCATCCTTCTGTGCAGTTATCAATCTGATGAGTTGTCATTAAGGGAGTAGTTAGTTCCAAGGCACGAGTAGCAAAGTTTACACACGTTTCTTCAATGTTGTCAGTAGTTCCACCTACCTAAGAAAAAGGATAATCAGTGATGCAGTAAAGAGCACTAATTATCTATTCTCGCACACAAATAATGGAACCGAAACACTTTTTTATTTTTCCTCAAACCATATAAAAGAGGCTTACGAAATATAATAGCTATTTTATTAATAAATCGAACCAAAATGAAAAAAACTTTACAAGTGCCTCTAATGCGATAATATATCACCAAACAAGAATATATTTTGGTTTTACAGGAAAAAGGTAGCCTGGGGTTGCTGAAAATTTTAATGTATCATTGTAAGACTTAACAACATATATCTTGCGGCAAGAAGCAAAAAACCAGTTAAAGATATCATAAGATATGACAAAGGGGAGCAAATAATTCACATACTGATGTGCCAGCAGGCTTGTTGAGGACCACATAGGACTCCGTCACAGCAATTATTCTGGACCTCCAGTCAATTTCATAACATCTGGTTAAGTATAAATGCATAGATATAATCAAAACTGTCAGCAAGTAATATTGCATTCTTTACAAAGGCGCTTTGTTTCAAACAGAATCCCTGTTTCTATCATTCGCCAACATGAACAAACAATGTTTTTAACCAATTTCTCATATATAATCAACCAAAAGAACAGTGATATAGAACTTCTACATGGCATGCCAGCTAACTAAAAATACAAAAACAAATCACTTATCATTACATGTCAACTAACTAAAAGAGATAAATGAACCAAGAATGAATAGATGTTGTGCTAAGGAGATACATACTGAAAAAGACTTCAATACTGGTACCTAAGGTTTTTTTCCTTAAACAAGTTAAACTTCGAATCAAAAGTATATATATTGCATGATATTATGTTCTTCAATTCAACATGTACATAAAGGAATTAATTATTTTAAACTAATCTAGTGCCACATTGTTGGTTTCAGGCCCTTAGATTCACAGATTTCTTAACAATGAAATAAAACAGAAAATGGAAAACTCTTGATGGAATGTTTCGGTACTTTCATTGAACATAAACCAAAGTTTAAATAGACCTACATACTAAGCAAAACATGCATACGTGGACAACCATCCACATACTACCACTAACCCATGATCCCATACAACCATGATCTTCTACCACTTACTTAATTCATTAAATAAAACAAACTAAATTACTAAATTAAACCGACCCGAAAACCGGCCCGACTTGACCCGACTTGACCCGATCAAGATTAATCCAACATTCAACCCCTTAATCTTGATCTTGGTTCTTGCTACTTGATCGTTGATTGAACCACATAGGTTCGATTCTTGCTACTTGCTTTAAGAACTTATAGTTCTTATCTCTTGCTCTATCCTTGCTTGCTATCTTCTTGCTTGATTGAATCGATTCATCTTGCTCTTGCTACTTACTACTTGCTCTTGCTCTTGTTCTTTCTCTTTCTGTTTATGACCTGAATTAGAATTAATTTCGACAGAAATAATCGAACATCTTCTGCTCCCTGGTTGCTTGCTTCCTTGTATTTAATTCCACCGCCTTACTTGTCTCCTTTGACAATTACCTCTCTATTTCCGCAATTCCGGTGCTCCCTCCCTTCTTTCAATGAACTGCTTTCTTCAATTCTTTGATCAACGGAAGCGCTCCACCGTTCCAATCACCGACTTTCTTCTTGCAATCTGCTTGACTGCTCCATTCTATCTACCTTTTCTGTCTTTCTTCGATCGTGACCTGCTTGCCTTTCTCTCGTTCTTTAGCCCTACAGCCGAGGGCTGCTTCTCCTCCCGAAACCGACTCTCAAAACGACACTCTTTTCTTAACCTTGCGCTCTGATACCAAATGTTGGTTTCAGGCCCTTAGATTCACAGATTTCTTAACAATGAAAATAGAACAGAAAATGGAAAACTCTTGATGGAATGTTTCGGTACTTTCATTGAACATAAACCAAAGTTTAAATAGACTTACATACTAAGCAAAACATGCATACGTGGACAACCATCCACATACTACCACTAACCCATGATCCCATACAACCATGATCTTCTACCACTTACTTAATTCATTAAATAAAACAAACTAAATTACTAAATTAAACCGACCCGAAAACCGGCCCGACTTGACCCGACTTGACCCGATCAAGATTACTCCAACACACATCATGTTCTTGTCATACAAAGCTTATCTGAGTGTTGGATGCTTAATAAATGGTTTAAAGCAAGTAAAATGTCAATATGACAAATGGAAAAAAAAAATAGGTTTATTATTTTTTGTATTTAACAATTTTAAAGAATGAAATTTTAGTACGAAACAAATTAGTATATAGGGTGCAGTGATATTTTCAGGGTACCTTGGAAATCTTTTTGGACGTACATGCACCCGCACATAAGTCCCTGGTTCAACATACTGATTAATATCAGTAATCCTAAAAGTTTTTTGTGCCTCTCGCAAAGTTTTCCCTTTAATTGAAGATCTCATTTTGAGGACTGATGGGTCAGTAACTTCATTGTACAACTTCATTTCTTCTGCTGTGGCAGTTAAAGGAGGCTTTGGGCATACAAGAGCATAGAAAACGGCTCCAAAATGAATAAGGTCTGCAACGTACCTTCAAAGTTTAACCATATCAAAGTGATTCCTTTTCCAAAACTATTATAATAATTACTTGAATTGCGTTAAACACAGCTGCACTGCTTAAATGCTTTTAATAAATAAATTAGAACCTTCACTTGGTAAACTTAAAAACAATTACGTGTTCAGAAAAGAACACATTACAAATCCATCTTAATACGAGCTCGTGTTAACTGGTTGTCAATTTAACACAAGAGTAGAAAGGTAAAACTTAAAACAGCATAGCAACTCACAATGGTGGAAGATCCAAAGCTTTGGTAATGAAATCAAGAATCGTCCCTCCTTCACTAACAACTAAGTGCTCAATTCTGGGTTGAAAATTCTCAGCAGGGCAGGGAAGTAAGCGACCATATTCTGAGTAGCTAATGAAAAAGTAATTTTCAAGTATCAAAAAACCATTTAACAAGTACCCAAACTTTCCGTGTATGAAAATCATACTAAACAGGCACTACATGTCAAATCAAACATGTGACAATAGAACAAAAGCATCATGAAGAACTAGATGCTCATGCAAAATTCAGCTGCAACATGAATTACAGTACATAAACATATCCATACTATGAACATGCATATCACCCTTTATATTGTAACAACACCCCTTATAGTTCTCTAAGAGATTTCTTAGAGATATAAAACAGTCAATCAATCCTCCTTGCACAGTTGCACTACTAGCTATAAAAGATTGTCAAAACATCCAATCAATCAATCCTCCTTGCTATAAAAAATTGTCTAAAAATTCAATCAATCCTCCTCTCAGTACTTGCTTTTGTAATTCAAAAACATTCAATCAATCCACCATTATAGTTCTCTAACATATTGTTGACCTTTAAGAAACATATAATCCAAAATGTTTATTTCTTACATCTACATATATGTCTCAATCCTAAAAGAGTGCAAGAGGTAAAGAAATGATATAAAATACCGTTTAGAATCGGGAGTAGATGATAGAGTTGAGGTATGAGATGCGAAGGCTCGGCAGCTGCTGTTGTGGTGGGAATCCCTAATTGAAGAGCAAAACGTTGTGGCGTTGTGGCGGTGGGTGGTGACAGAGGCTAATGTTCGTAGTAATGTGAGAGGGGCGACAACGAGGCTCCTGTAGTTGGGGACGCACAGCAGCGATGAGACCATCGCCATTTTTGAAGGAGTGTTTACAGGTGGAGAGAACTGCAGAGTGAGTGTGTTTTGGGTTTATATATGGAGAGAACTGAAGAAGAGGTGTTGCCCCTTGGGCCAAGGGGTCGATTTGGTGCTTGTGTTTTAGGGGGGCAAGGATCAAGTAGGATTCTCGGGGGGTTGTGAGAAGCCGAAATAATCAAACTTAAGTCGATATAACTGAAACAATCGAACTTAACAACTCGAAAAATATTGTAAAACAAACATAATAAACAAATACCATGAAAAGGTTTAGGGAGAGAGATTTATATTATTGATTATGTCTTTAATAATGAAATACAAAAGTTATATTTATAAGAGTTGGAAAAATAGTAATTTCTCATTCACATCTTATTTTTCATCTTCATATTTATAATTATATTAAAATCATTATCTTTCTTTTTTCATTCTCAATTAAATAATATTTTTTTAATACATTTATCATTACATTTTTTCTCTCCTCTACTCACAACCATTTTCAAAAAATATTAAAATTAATAAAGATGAACAATGTTTTATCAAATATAAAGATGAATAGTAACATATTTTCTATCTTATACTCATAACAACTTAAAAACATTTTATATAATATAAAGAACAAACTTACAAATATATAGAGGGTGGGATGTGAATGCGTTAACTCCAACAACCTTAGAGCATTCACATCGCACCCTTTATATATTTGTAAGTATGTTTTATATATTATAGAGAATGGTTTTAATTTGTTGTGAGCGAAGAAGAGAGAACATATTACTGTTCATCTCTATATTTGATAAATCACTATTAATATCTATTAATTTTTTAATATTTTTTTAAAGTGGTTGTGAGTTGAAGAGAGAAAAGATAATGATAAATATATTAAAAAGTATTATTTAATTAAAAAAGAGAAATAAAAATAATGATTTTAGTATAATTATAAAGATGAAAATGAAGATTGGGATCTGAATGCTATTAAAGATGACATGATAATCTCTAATTCAAATATATATCTAATAGAGTTTATCTATACAACTTTGATAACCATAAAATAATATTTAACACTTCCCATTGGTTATCAATTTAAAACGCTTTTAGATATTGCCTTATTAAAAACCTTGTTGGGAAAGCCCATTGGAACAAAACCATAGCTAAAAAAAAAGAGTGTAGCGCATAATTTCTCCCCTTGATGAATATTAGTTAAGCTTCTTGAGTTGATGCATCCCGATCTTATAAACCAGTTTCTTAAATGTTGGATTCGGAAGTGACTTAGTAAACAAGTCTGCCGAATTGTCGCTAGAACGAATTTGTTGGATAGTAATATCTCCATTCTTCTGCAAATCATGTGTGAAGAAAAACTTCGGCAAAATATGTTTAGTTCTATCACCTTTAATATATCATTCCTTAAGTTGAGCAATTCATGCGTCGTTATCTTCATGTAAGATTGTCGGCTTCTCATTTTCTGAAGAAATACCACAAGATTCCCGAATATGTTGTATTACATTACTTAACCAAATACATTCCCGACTAGCTTCATGTATTGCCAAAAATTTTGCAAGATTAGATGAAGGAATCGTGATTGTTTGCTTTATGGAACACTATAAAATTACAGTACCTCCACTTGTAAATATATATCTAGTTTGAGATAGACCAGTGTGAGGATCAGACATATACCCTGTATCTGCAAAACCAACTGCAGGACCGGTGAAGGGGGTCACTACAATAGTTTCAGAATGTTTGGAGAGACTTAGAACACGTAACAGGTCAAATAAGGAACCAGCTTAAAGTGAAACAAAGAACATAAGTAAAGAACAGAACAAGAACACAATAAGATGGTTTTCAAGAATACTGTATATTGCTCTCAAGTTCTTTTTACAAAGTGTTACAAAGCTTAGTCCTATGGACTGGTACTTGAGATACTTTATACTACATCCTACAGCCGGCCATACTTTGAATGCCGGACATACTTTATACTACATCAACTAATCTTTTGACTAGTGACTATGATATGCCATAGCTCACATCCTTATCTAATACAAAAAAGATAAAAGTACATAAGTAGAAAGTTACAAATACTATGACTATAATCTACAGTTGAAAAAAGTATAGACTTTTCACCAACTCATATAAGTTGGTGAGTCTTCAGAGATGGCAGCGGAAAGTGGTTCAGCTTTTGTCAAAAGTAAGTCAGAGAAAGCATGTCTTCTCTATCTTTGGAAGAAATCAGTCTCTTGGCTTCGGTAAACTTTGTCTTGAAGCTTCGGAAAACGTCATATTTGGCTTTGGAAGAAATGGTCATTTGGCATCGGAAGATTTGATACTTAGTGTATTTCATTGAGTTATATCAAATCTCCCGAAGTAACTTCCTTGTACTTCACATGTACATGCTGAGAGCTCTTTGGTTGCATCAGCCTCTAAGTATAATCCTTACAAACTCCCCCTAGGTTGATGCTACCAAAACTGAAGGAGAACTTTAAATCTTGATCTTCATCTGTTGACAGTCCTTATCGGAATCAAGACCATTCCCTTCATCAGTTGGTCAGGATTCCTCAGACCCTCAAAGCACCTTCTTATGTCATAAAAATCATGCAAAGGAAGGTCAAGTATGTTTTGTCAGAAGTTCATATCTAGATCCCCTTGATCTCTAGTAACATACCATCTGTCTAGGTTAGTAGCAAATGCCCAAGACAGGATGGGTCTTTCAGCAGCAAGAGGCTCTACTTGGATGGGAGTTGGATGAGCAGTCTCTTCTTGATCACCCTTAGGATGTTCTGACTCATCCTGAGGTGTATAGGTGGATGCCTTGGACTTCTTCTTCTTTTTCCTATCCCTTCTAATGGCCATCCTTTTCCTCTTTCTGTATTTTAACTAAGGAGGTTGGTCTTAAGTAGTAGATGTTTCTTGTTTCTCCTCCTAAGTTGGGTCCTTTTCCTTCTCAGATTCAGAAGGAGAGTGGTTAGGATCCTGCTGTGGGTCAGAAGATAAAGCTGGCTGAGATGCAACACTAGGTCCAGGTTGTGTTGTCTCTTGTGGTTCAACCTTGATCTCAGCTTCAGGTGCAGCCTAACTTGGTAGAGAATGCAAGTCAACTAGCTCACCCTTCTTGATCTTCTGTTTGATCACTTTAATGTGCTCATCCATAGTGGATAGAGACATTGGACCAAGTCTCCTTCGGAGAACCCATACAGCTTCAAGAAGCTCACCATCTTTAGTCTGTCAGTAGACTTCTTCTGATTGGCTCGGATGGTGGCTCTTGACTTTGCAATCTCTTCCCTCATCTTCCTCTTAGCATCTTTTTGTTTTTTCAATACTTATTGCTTAAGTTGCTTGAGGTACTAAACTCTATGTACTCATAGACGAGGGAAGTAGGTCTGCTGCCTGATAGAGGCATGTGGCACTCTAGTAGGTTATCATATTTTGCCTGTCTTGTTCCTTACCTGCTTGAGTTTCTTATTCAGTTACCACAGCCTCTGCCTCAGGGCTTTTTTAAACTGGAGAGAGGGTAGGAGCTTTGTATAGTCTTTTTCTTCTTCCTTCTTTTTTGATTTTGAGGAGCAACTCTGCAGCCTCAGCTTCCTTCCTTTCTTTTGACACTTCAGTGTCAGCCAGCTCATTAAGTTCCACCAAGGGAAGAGAGATGATTTCGTCTATATTGTAGTTCCTAGACCCTAGATAGTTCAATGTGGTTGCCCTCAACTCATCTTCCTGAGTGTTTGGCCTGGGATAGCCCTGATTGTGTTTGCATAAAGCCAGGGGTCTCACTTGAGCTCCCCTTGCCTTCCTCTTCCTCTCCCTTTTCTCCTTCTCAATCTCCTAAGAGGTCATAAAGCTCTTCCATTTATCTATCATTGGCTTGTATGACTCAGGGTGGAGAGAGCTTCAGCCTTCATCACTTGGTGTAAAACTTGAGCTTTGGCCAGGGTATTGGATGTTGAAGCAGTTGATGTGTCAAGGTTCACAGGTTCAACTATTGGGCCTTCAACTAAGGTTTTCCCTTCGAAGCTAATCTTAGGGTCTATCTCAGTATCCAGTTGACCAACAGTCTTGCCTCCTAGCCTCTGTCTATATAATTTGGACCTCTTCTTGAACTCTTCAAGCACCCTTTCTTGAATTCGATCAGCTAACCTTTCAGCTTGCCTGGTTTGACTTGGATTGGCAAGTGACAGATCAACTAAAGAGAAGCTCTCATAGTATCTCAGGTTTTGGAAATTAAAGACTTTTTGTTGCCCCTGAGATCTAGAGAGTACCAAGGCTCTAGGCAGAACTCCCAGGTTCTATGATTGTAGGTAGGAATTTCTCCCCCTTTTTGGTAGCATCACCCTCTTGCACAGGGGAGCTAAGGGTTAGGTCCACCACATCCATAGGTTCTTGTAGACCTGGTTGAGTTTGCCTGGCAGGTCTCTTAGCTAACTTGCCCTTGAAATTGGTGATCTCAAGTTACTAGTCACTAATCTGCCTTTGCAAGGTAACCACCTGAGATTCCAGGTGACTTACCATTGAAAATAAATAGGTGTAGATTTCAGATAGTTTTTGCACATTTAGTTGCATACTCCCCTCATCTTCATCAGAAAAATCATGGGGGGATGAGAGAATAGGAACAAAGTTTTCTTCCTCATCACCAGCTTAGGGTTCTTGGCTACTAGATTTCCCCTACACCATGACATCTTCAAGAGAAGTGTCAATGGGCTGGGTTTTCATGCTTGAGATCTTAATGATGTAATCACTTACAAAAGTGAGAGCCTCTTCCATATGAACTTCCTGAACATGTTCATGGAAGTCCACCTCAATTAGGGGTTAATGATATGGGCTAGACATGGGTGATTCATGAGCACTCATCTCTCCTTGAGCAGGGGAGGAGAAGAGAGACTCATGGTACTCACTAAAGCCCATATCATCATCATCATAGAATTGGAGGTCAGGGATGGGTTGGTTTAAGTCTAACGGATGGGAATGGTAGCTTTCCCCTGAAGGCTGGTCTCTTGAGTATTGAGACTCAGAGTGATGGCTTAAGGTTTGGGAAATAAACTCATCAGGCTGAGCATGAGGAACCTCATCACTAATCAAAGAAGTAAAGGGAGTGGTCTCCTCCTCAGGGAAGTGGGAGCTCTTGGTTTCACTTCCTCTTGCATGGGTGATTGTATAGGGACCTGCTCAATCTGAGTAGACTGAGCAAGAGTTCGTTTGGATTTTCTGGTGTAGGTGATGGTTATTTGAAGCTGTGTGGGTGGTGCAGATGTAGAAGGTGTGGGTTCAACATTGGCTGGTGCTGCCAAGTTGTCACATTAAGCAATTAGCTCTAACTTTTTAGACTAGGGTTGTTTCTACCCCTAAGAAGCCAACATTGGTACTTTCTCATGATTTTGAAGATGTCAGGCTTCATCTATCCCAATTTAAGAGTAGCATTTGTTCCCCTTAACTATGATCCCAGTTCATAGTTAAGAATATGTTGAACATATCTAGGGAATATATAGTACTCTAAGGAGTCCAAGTTTGCAAGCAAGTTTGTATAGACAAACTATGAGTACTTGAACTTGACCCCTTGAACGATTCCATGGACTATGTAGGACAAGTCCTCAGGAATCTAGTCCCATCCTCCATGTTTGCTAGATATCTTAAATTCTCAAAAGAAAACATATCTTAAATTCTCAAAATTCTAAGGAATATCATTTTGAAAAATTTATTTCAAAGTAAATTGGGCTTATATAGGTGATAATATAGATAACTTAAAACACACATATTTGAAAAATAATCTTGAAATTAATTTAAGAAAATTTACTCAAAGTTAATTATCCTAATAGCTGATACAAGATACTTAAGTCTCTGTTCATCAAAAGCTTTTGTGAACAGATCAGCATATTGTTCATTTGTGTTAACTTTGACTAGTTTTATCAACCCCTTTTCAAAATTATCTCTTATCGAATCATAGCTGATGTTGATGTGCTTTGTCTTAGAGTGCTGCACAGGATTCTCTATGATGGAGATAGCACTATTGTTGTCTATGTGAATGGGAGTCTCTTTGAAGTTGAATCCATAGTCCAACATCTTATTCTGAATCCAAAGCACTTGAGCACAGCAGCTTGCAACAGCAATGTATTCAGCTTTAGCAATTGATATGGACACATATGATTGTTTCTTGCATTGCCATGAGACTATCCTTCTACCAAGGAATTAACATCCCCCAGATATAGACTTAGCAGTCATATTGTAGCCACCATAGTCACTATCTGTATAAGCATATAGATTGAACTCAACATTTTTTGGATACCAAAGGCCTAGTTTAGGAGCACCTTTGAGATATCTGAGAATCCTTTTGACAGTAAGCAGGTGTGACATCTTGGGGTTAGCTTGATATCTTGCACAAATACATGTGACAAACATGATATTAGGCCTGCTGGCTATGAGGTACATAAGAGACCCAATCATACCCCTATAGAGATGTTTATCAACACACTCCCCCTCAAGATCAGGTCCTAGAGAGTGGTTTCTAGCTATGGGTGGTTTAGCAACCTTACACTCAGTAGATGAAATTTGGTAAGTATGTCTTGCACATACTTTGATTGGTTTATGAAGATGTCTTTGTCAACCTACTTCACTTGAATTCCTAGAAAGACATTGAGTTCCCCCATGGCACTCATTTCAAATCTATTCTTCATCAACGTCTCAAAGTCTTTGAGAGCTTTAGATTAGGTGACCCAAAGATGATGTCATCTACATAAACTTAAACCAACATCAAGTCATTCTCTGTTCCTTTAATGAAGAATGTGCTGTCAATAGTGCCCCTCTTGTATCCATACTAAACAAGATATTATGACAGTGTGTCATACCACTTCCTTGGAGCTTGATGCAGCCTATAGAGAGCTTTGTCAAGCTTACTGACATAGTCAGGATGATCTGGGTTTGCAAAGCCAGGTGGTTGTTTGACATACACTTCCTCATCTATCACACCATATAAGAAGGCACACTTGACATCAAATTGGTAGACCTTGAAATCCTTGGATGCAGCAAAAGTAAGGAATATCCTAACAGCTTCAAGTCTTGCTATAGGAGCAAAAACATATGTGTAGTCAATCCCTTCTTCTTATGTGAACCCTTGAATAACTAGTCTTGCCTTGTTCTTGATGACAAGTCCTCTATCATCATTCTTATTCCTAAAACCCATTTGGTACCTATTGGTGTCTTCCCATAAGAAAGAGGGCATAGGTTCCAAACCTTTTGTCTTTTGAATTAAAGCAGCTCCTCCTGCATTGCTTCAACCCAACTTCCATCCTTCAGAGCCTCATCAACCTTCTTTGACTCAATCTGGGACAAGAAACAAGAGTATACATAACAATTTTTGTCATGGGTTTGTCCTCTTGTTCTAAACCCAGTCTTAACATCTACAATGATGTTTGTAGTAGGGTGGGACTTGAGGATTCTTAGTTGAGGAATCACAGCAAGTTAGTTAGACAGATCTAAATTAGTGAAATTCAAATCTGGTGATTGAGTGTCACCCACCACATCAACATACTTATGAAGAGAAGCTTGATCTAGTAAGTGTGTGACATCATTGATGTTGTCTTCTATAGAATGGTTATCATCATCAAGAAATTCTTGATCATTATCACCACCTCCATCTTCTCTTATATTAGAAACCCCTTCATTTGAGAACTGTGACTCAGTGCTAGAATTTGTAGGCACTTCAGATGTGTTAGTTGAAGAGTTTGTCATTGTTGTGCTGATAGGATTTCCAACTACAGTGTTTGTTACCACTAGAGCTGAAGTAGTTTTCTGACTTGGTCTTCTCAGCTCAAATCTTGGGTCAGTATCTCCTGTTGATAAGTTACCTGTAGATCCTGAAACATCTTTACAAGATTTATTATAATAGTTAGTAACTAAATCAATATCAAATAGCCAATCAAGACCAGAACCTTTCACACTTGGTGTATGCTCATTGAAAGTCATACTAGCTGACTCCTCAACTACTCTAGTTCTGAGATTGTATACTCTATAAGTCGTAGCTTGGGAAGAGTATCCAATAAAGTGTCCATCATCTGATTTCTCAACAAATTTGCCTATCTGATCTTTGGTATTCTAGATGGTGCATGGACATCCAAATATGTTTTGTGCCACAGCTTATAAGGAGTCTTACCATGAGTTTTGACTACTAAAACTTTATTTTGCATATAGCAGGCAGTGTTGACTGCCTTTGCCCAGAAGATGATGGGCAATTTAGAGTCAGAGAGCATGGTCCTTGCAACCTCAATAAGTGTCTTGTTTCTCCTCTTAGTAACACCATTTTGCTGAGTAGTCCTGCTAGCACTATATTGTCTTGTAATACATTTTTCATCACAAAATGTATCAAGGATTGGTTCTTAAAATATGTTCCTTGATCACATCTTATTATTTTGACCTTTTGATCATATTGATTCTCAATTTTCAGAATGAAGTTCTTCAAGATCTCAGGGGTCTCATCCATAGTTCTAAGAAAGAAGACCCAGGTGTATCTTATGAAATCATCTGCGATCACTAGGCAATATAAAGTTCTTACTAAACTCATTACACTTTGGGGCCAAAGAGATCCACATGTAATAAGTGTAGGGGAGTAGTGATGGAGTTCTTTTCCTTTGGCTTGTGAGACACTTTGTGTTGCTTTTGTTTCAGACATGCAACACAATGATCATTACTTGTAAACTCTTTCTTTGGCATTCCAGTTACCAAATCATTCTTAATTAGTTTATTCATGTTCTTAAAGTTTACATGGCATATTCTTTTATACCAAAGAAAAAACTCATCACTATTGGCTTTAGACAGAAAGCAAGAAACTTCTCTTGGTAGGGAGGTTGCCTGCAAATCCATCTTGTACATGTTCTCTTTCCTGGGGGCTCTGAGCAGGATATGCTCTAGAGGAATGACCACCCTGGGATAGAGAACAATGCACTCATGATCAGTAAAGAGCATGTTATGTCTCTGATCATAAAATTAGGATACACTTAAGAGATTGTACCCAAGCTCTTTAACATAGTTTACCTTCTCAATGCTGAGCTTACCATTTGTGACCCTGCCCCTTCCAGTGATGTAACTACCTGATTCTCCTCCAAAAGCAACTAGCCCTCCATCAATTTTCTCAAAGTTTTGAAGCAAAGAGCCATTGCCTGTCATGTGCCTGGAACAACCACTATCAATAATCCATACATTTCCTTTGGTCTTCAACTTTTCCTACACAGAAAGAGATGGTTAGTCATATTTGGAAACCCAAGCCTTATTGGAATTGGGCTTATCAAAGTGAATTGAAAATAGTTCAACAGTTATTAATGCTATATGCAAGCCTTGAGGATCATTTGCTGTTGTAGATAAAGAACTTTCAGTCACATGGCCTTCCTTCATCTTCCATACCATCTTTGGAAAAGTAGACTTGACCTTCAAGACTTCAAAAGTTTTGATGACTTCGGAAGTTTTAGAGACTGGACCTTCGGAAGCTTTTGCATCCACTGCAGCAAACTTCAGTACTTCAGAACGATTCCTTACTTCCGAGACCAAAATTTCTTCTGAAGGTAATTTTCCACCTATCTTCTTCTTTACTTTGGAGCTTCCGAAAGGAAATGTTTTTCCTACCGAAGTTATCTTCTTCTTCTTCTTCTCAAAAGTTTTCTTCTTGATCATATGGATGGTACTCTTAGGATTGTACATGCAATCCTTAGAAAAGTGAGAGGTACCACCACACATGATGCATTCAACTGGCATACTTATGAGAGTCTTCTTTTGAGTAGAATGCTGAGTTTGATCTCTTTTCACTTCCTTCTTTATCTTCACAGATGATGTAGCAGGCTTCTTAGGGTGAGGCTTGCTCTTTGGAACTAGATGGTTTAGGTTGTGCAGCAGTGGTACATATTTGATCAACCTTCTTTTCTTGACCAGGATGATTTGAACATGACCTAGGACCCCTAGTACTAGAGTCCATAGTTGAGCCTTCGGTCTTCACACTTCAAACCCAGCAGAGATAAAGACTTGTTTTTGCTTGGAGTTGAAAGTGGCCTTGATTTTTTAGGCTTTCTTTGATTTTCTTTTAGCTCCCCTGATTAAGTTCTTCCTAACTGAATTGGTCATCCTTGGTTCTTTCTTCTCTCCAGGAGCATGGTGACCCTTATTAGGATGATCCTCCTCACTCACAATAGATTCATCCTTCACTATCTCCTCTTCATCTTCATCCTTTTCCTAGATAGGGTCTATAAGGGGCAGCTCATCTTGACTAGTTCCACACCTTGGAGATCTTACGGATAGTAGAATGTGTGAAGGAGCTATCTCACTTGAACCCAAATCTTGCCTGTTCTGATAAAAAAATCTATGCATGCAAGGATGAAGATATGATGTTCTTGAAGGTTTCTTCTTCAAGAACACACTTTTCTGCCCTGGCTTTGCTGATCATAAGCTCAGCCTGGTATTCAGTTAACTTGGTAATGACAACTTTGATTTGAGTCCTGTAATTTGTTTACTCATGCTTAAGAGTTGAAATTGTTTTCTCTAAATCTTCTATATTAAGTTTATAATCATTTTTAGCTCTTTTGAAATCAGCTTTTAAAATATTCAAAGACTCAAGGTCAGATCTCACTTCCAGGTTATAGGACCTATACATATTTACTTTAACAATGCATTCAGGTGTTAAAAGATGTTCTAATACCTTGGCTACTTCATGATCAACCATCAGTGCTTGGTTGGGAGAAACATCTTCAACCTGAAAGCTCCAGTCAAAGCCTCCTTCTTTAATAATAACAACAGCTTGTTGTTTTGATTGGCTTGGCTTCTCAGATCTGGGAGCCGCATTAGTGTAGTTTGGTCTAGATTGGGCTTGCCCACCATTAGTCCTTGGTGCCTTGCACTCCCTAGCAAAGTGTCCCATCTGGTTATAATTATAACACTTTACTTTGCTTTTATCCAGTCCAAACTTTTCACTGGATGCACTACTAGGAAACTTTCTTCTGGTTCTCTTGTAGAATTACTTGGCTCTATGAGTGAGAAGAGCTATCTGCTAGACTATCTTCATATACTCTAGGTCATCTGGATGGATACAATCCAAGTCTTCAAGAGTGAAGAAAAAGCTACCATAACTTTCATCAGCAAACACAAAGGCTTGAGATGAGCTTGTCTCTTGGAATGGGCTTCCTTGGATGTAGCTCTCCCTTGGTGTCTCAAGGAACGTGATGAAAGGTCCCTTTTGTGATTTGTCAGGATAGTAGATAAGATGATGTTATGGAGTTATCAGGGTAGCAGATAAGATGATATTGTGGTTCTCTACTATCCCTTTCAACCATATGGAGGGCTGAACTCTGTTGATTGCTGTAAGAGCTGCTTGATGGATTTTGCATGTTCATCTCCATCTGGTAGCCATTGAGGATACCATACAGCTCTGTAAAAGTAAGGGTGGAAAGGTTCTCAGTTCTTTTAATAGCCACACAGTAGTGAGTCCATTATCTGAGAAGAGAGAACACAAGCTCATAATGCCCCTATTCTTAAGCTTGACTCCAACATCCATGAGAGTATCTACAATCTCAACATATCTAAAGTATTGTTGAGACATAGTTTCACTTGATTTGTAGGTGAAGTTCTCAAACTGCTGCTTCATGAGGTCCTTCTTGTTTTCTTTAGCTTCAGTATACCCCTCATACATAAGCTTCAGTGTATTCCAGAGTTGCTTGGTAGTCTTGCACTTCTTGAAGACTTTGTATATAGAGTTTGGAAAAGCAATTTGGAGAGCGGTCATGGCCTTCTTATCTATGTCAATCTTCTTTCAATCTTTCTCAGAATAATCAGCCACTTCCTTTGGTATCATCCCACCTTAGCAGTGGCTGAAGAGGTACTTTGATATGAGGTCCTCTGACAACAGATCTCCACATCCTACTGTCTTGAGACTTGATGAACCCTTCCAGATGTTAGAACCAAGTATCAAAGTCATCAGGAGTGATCAGTGGAGACTTTATCATGGTATCGATTTCCATATCAGCTTTTATGATAGCTCCCATTTAAACTAGTAAGTGTTCTGTGAAACTAAAGGGGTTAAAGATAGTGAGATCTTACAATCAAGAGCCTAAAATACTCTGATACCAATTGCAGGACCGGTGAAGGGGGTCAATGCAACAGTTTTAGAATGTTTGGAGAGACTTAGAACACTTAACAGATCAAATACGGAACCGGCTTAAAGTGAAACAAAGAACACAAGTAAAGAACAGAACAAGAACATAATAAGATGGTTTTCAAGAATTGTATATTGCTCTCAAGTTCTTTTTACAAGGTGTTACGAAGGTTAGTCATATGGACTGGTACTTGAGATACTTTATACTACATCCTACAGCTGACCATACTTTGAACCCCAGCCATACTTTATACTACATCTACTAATCTTTTGACTAGTGAGTATGGCATGTCATATCTCACATTCTTATCTAATACAAAAAGGATAAAAGTACATAAGTAGAAAGTTACAAACACTATGACCATAATCTACATTTGACAAAAGTATGGACTTTTTACCAACTCATATAAGTTGGTGAGTCTTCAGAGATGGTAGCGGAAAATGGTTCAGCTTTTGTCAAAAGTAAGTCAGAGAAAGCATGTCTTCTCTGTCTTCGAAAGAAATCAGTCTCTTGGCTTCGGAAGACTTTGTCTTGAAGCTTCGAAAGACTGCATATTTGGGTTCGAAAGAAATGGTCATTTGGCTTCAAAAGATTTAGTACTTAGTGTATTTCATTGAGTTATATTAAATCTTTCGAATTAACTTCTTTGTACTTCACATGTGCATGCTGAGAGCTTTTTGGTTGCATCAGCCTATAGGTATAATCCTTACACCAACCAAACTTGTTTTCGAGTGGTTAGTGAAATACAAACCCATATCTTCTGTACTTGAAGATATTGAAATATTTGTTTCACTCCATTCCAATGCCTTCTTGTTGGGCATGAGCTATATCTGGTCGTATATCACTAGCAAGGAGCATTAATGCACCAATTGCACTTAAATATGGCACTTCCGAACCAAGAATCTCCTCTCCATTTATTGGAAGTCAAAATGGGTTCTTTTTAACATCAAGCGACGTTACAACCACGGGAGACTCAGTGGATGTGATTTATCCATATAAAATCTTTTGAGTAGTTTTTCTATGTAGCTTTCTTGATGCACAAGTATTCCATCTTTGAGGTGTTCAATTTGTAATTCCAGGCAAACCTTTGTCTTTGCAAGGTCTTTTCTTTTTTAAGCATTCAATTGCTTTATAGAGCTTTCCAGGAGTTCCAATTATATTCAAGTCATCAACGTATACAATGTGTGGATTAGACTCATTACCAATGTGTGGTTGTTCTTCTGAGACATTAATTTTAATTGGAGTATTAGCAGCTAGTATATATGATTTAGTAACTCTCTTTGGGTTAGTAAATGCGTCCGGTAATTGTGTTGCTAATCATTGTAAATGGATTATCCTTTGAACTTCTAGTTCACACTATTTAGTTCGAGGAACAAGATAAGATAGTGATAATTTATTCCAAATTATATTACTTTCCAGCTGCTTTTCATCTCCCTCTAATGTTGGAAATGTTGATTCATCAAAATGACAATCACCAAATCTAGCCGTAAATAAATCCCATATTGATGGCTCTAAATATTTAATAATAGATGGTGATTCGTACCCAACATATATTCCTAACCTCCTTTGAGGTCTCATCTTTGTGAATTGTTGTAGAGTGATTGGAACATATACAACACAACCTAAAATTCTTAGAAGAGAGGGTTCTCGACCAAAAACCAACTTTAATAGGGAGAAAGTATGATAACTAGTTGGCCTGATGCGAATTAAGGTTGCTTCATGTAAAATTGGATGTCCCTAAGCAGAAACATGTAGTTTTATTTTAATAATAATTGGTCTAGCAACCATTTGAAGTCACTTGATGCGCGATTCAGCAATCCCATTTTATGTATGTACATGAATGTTTGTGATGTAAATTCAACAGCATTATCCAGCCGAATTTTCTTGATGGGGTAATCTGGAAAATGTGCTTGTAATCTTATCAACTAAGCAAGTAGTCGTGCAAATGCCATATTACGATTTGATAAAAGGCATACATGTGACCATCTAGTTGATGCATCAATTAAGACCATAAAGTATCTAAATGGTCCACTAGGAGGGTGTATAGGCCCACAAATATCCCCATGTTTTCTTTTTAAAAGAACCAAGGGATTCATTCCCCACCTTAATTGGTGATGGGCGTGTAATTAACTTTCCTTGTGAGCATGCAAGACATGTAGTTTCCTTACGCTGAAGAATCTTTTTGGTTCTTCAAATGATTCCCACATGAATTTTTTATTATTTTTCGCATCATTGTTAATACGGGATGGCCTAACTGGTCATGCCAAACAATAAAGTTTCCCAGTCCATGACTGAATTTGATTCGATTGCAATAATTTTAGTATAATACTAACCGGAGGCAAGTGCTGGTAATTTTTCTAATACATGCCTTGTACCCAAAATCACATTTGTGGTTTGAAGGAATTCAACATGTCCTTCACATGTAATCTCAACATGATATTCATTTTAATAAATATCTTTAAAGCTTATTAGATTTCGTCGAGACAATGGAGAAAATAAAGTATTATTAAAATTAAATTGTGTTCCACCTGGTAACACTATATACACTTCTCCAAACCCTTTAATTAATATTGTACTACTAGATATAATACTAATATTTGCCTCTTTTATGACTAAATTAGTGAAATAATCTTTTTTTTTCTAGAAAATTATATGTGTAGTGGCATTGTCTATTAGACATATATTTTCATCATTAATTGTCAATTTAGTTAAACACTCCACATGCTTCAAAACAAAACAAATTCTCACAAAAAATATCCAATATACTTTAAAAATCCCATGAGTAATAATAATAAAAGTCACCATAAACAAAATATCTCAAATAAAAAATTCAAACAAAATGTCTAAAATAAAAGAAATAGCATAATTTAAAATCTAATTGACATCATATGTAAGGAAAATTGAAAGCATCCAATTGATTTGTGTCAGTAAGAGAGCCACCAATATCCGAGTTATTTGTATCAATAAGAAAATCAATAACATCCATATGAGTTGTAGCATTAGGGTCTTTATAACCATTAAAGAGATCAATATTTATAACCATTAAAGAGATCAATACAATCTCATATGTAAGGTTTGTCTTTATGCCTTTTCCTTTCTCTTTTATGGATTGTTGTAAAGTTCTACTAAGTGTTTGGACGTGCGACATGCTCGAGCCCAATGATTATCACTTCCACAACGAAAACAACCATTTGATGTACTTTCATTCTTCTTTTTACTTTTTCATCCTTAGATTTATTTTCATTCTCTGTAACACCTGAAATTTTCCTGTCACGTAAAAGAAAGGAAAAGTATCATGAAGAAAGCAAAAGGGACCAAAGATGAGGGGTGTAATGTGTAAATGGTACACAAAAGTCAAAATGCATGTTTTAAAAGGCATGGTCGCCCATATGCCTTTCCTACTGCTATTGTCGACCGAAAGGAAGAAGAAAAGAAGCTGAATTTGGGTTTTCTCTCGGTTGTGAAGAAGTTGAAAGCTGAAATCTTCTTTGGTAAGTGTTTTCGTGTTAAATGGTTCGGTTTTTATGGGATTTTCATCCTTATAACCGATTTTTAAGTGCTTTTGGTGGTTTTGGTGTTGTTTATTCTTGATTCTAGGTGTTTGAACTCTTGTACAAGCAAGTTTGGAGGAGTTTTGCTTGTTTCCTACACTAGGTGAGTTCTAGACCCCGGTTTTAATGTGTTTTAAACTTCTTGAGGCTAAAAATGCATGTTTAAAAGGTTTTACGGCTGTTTCATGTTTTACCGTATGTATATGGGTGATTATGTTTGTGCTTTATGGTGGTTTATATGCTCTTGATGCTTAGGATGTTGAGTATAAGCTTCGAACAGATGGATAAGCATGATTGGTTAGGAATTGTTTGTGTTTTCGTGGTTGTATGCCTGCTCTAGATGTTAAGCATGTTAGATCTATGATAAGGATGTGTTAGATCGAGGGTTGGGGACTGAATAATTGCATAAGTGCATTTGCAGGTTGGTTAGTTCATCCGCATTTAAGAGCTGAACATATACTTAAGTACTTTGCTCATGCGCATTTGTTGTATGTTCATTCGCATTTGTAGTTGCTCATGCGCCTAAGTGTTCTTCCGCATTTCTTTTGTTCATGCGCATTTGCTACAGTGTCATGAGCATTTGCTTCAGTCATTCGCATTTGTTCTACCAGCATTTAGTTGGACACTTAGAATAATCTCTGAAGACTTTCATCTGCATTAGTTATTGTTCATCCGCATTAGTTATTGTTCATCCGCATTAGTCTCTGTTCATTCGCATTTGTCTAAGGACTTAGGATTTTTCTGAAGCTTGGGAAGTAGAATGTAATGGGTAAGTTCTGGAATGTTTGCTGGTTCATGTCTGTTAAGGTGATGCATGTTGTGGGTTGTTGTTGATGCTTTATACTATGTATAATGTGACTTTACGTGGTGTGTTTATATTTGTATGCGTAAAGTATTATCGTAAAGAAAGTGAAAGACTAATGTTAATAAAGAAGAGAAACATAAGAAATGAATGAAAAGTCTTGCAAGCAGATAATGAAGGAGGTTCACAACTCATTGAGAGTTGCTAGCTCAACTGTGTGTACTATAGCTTGCGATCTCGGCTAACCCATAAGGGTTCACACACAGGGGGATCAGCCTTGGTGATTGATCCATACGTACGAAACGGGGTCCTTGTCACTTAACCCCAAGAATGAGGTGGCTTTGTGCCCAACAATGGGGGTAAAGTTACGACAGGATCCAGAAATAGTGAAAGATAATGAAAAAGTACAAAACGAACGAATACGTGAGTTAATGAAAGATAATTAAGTTTATACCTTGATGTATGTATGATGAATGCTCACGTGCGAAAGTAAAGGAAGTATTTTATTGAAAAGGATATTTTCATATATAAATCTTACAAGGTATTTTAAACGTTTTAAAACTAGAACTCACTCAGCAACGCTGACTTTTATGCATTTTAGTTGGCAGGTGAATGTTGCTGAGGGTGGCACGTGGGGGAAGCTACTCATCGGGGCAAGACTGGCATCCATTCATCTTTAATGATGTTGTTGTTTTGTAATGCAATTAAACAGGGTCTTTTGTAATTCAAGAAAACAATGATGTATTGCTTAACAAGAGTAATTGTTAATAGAATGAATGGGTTTTGGTAACTTAATTCCGCTGCAATATTTTATGAAATGTATGTTGTTTAAAATAATAATGCTATGAACGACCAACTGTGAGGCCTCCGGAAACGGGGCTTAACAAGTTGGTATCAGAGCCAAAGTTTAAGAGAAATAAGTAAATATTTTCAAAACCTAAACTTAAACTGAGAATGGGACGAACGGAGGGATGCCAGCCCGAGTAGCTACGTGCCATCAGGTATTCTTTTCTTAATGTTAACCGGTATTATGTGAGTATGCTATTTGATTTATGTGCATTTAGTAGATTTGAATACTAATGTAGTCAGGATATAAAATGCTAGGGGATGAAGAGTAAAGTAAATGGCTAATCACAACTAGCCACTGTAATTAGGGACTTACTATACTTAACATAAACTGAGCTATTACCTTGAATGACCGTGTTGGTGTTTGAATCTTATAGTGATTAGAGGATGGCTGGAGGTAGATCATCTAAGGCTTCTAGAGGTGGAGCACGGGGTGGTCGTGCTAGTAGACCACGGGCCGCAAAGAACAAGGCAAGGACTGCAGAGACGGCTCCTGGTGAGCCTGGGCTTTATCACCTGGAGGGCGGTGATGAGAGTGCCAACCTGAGGGCCTCAGTGAAAGAGGCAGTGGTGGAGGAGGTTCACCAAGTCATACAGACGATCCTACCATCTGTCGTGACCGAGGTGATCCGGGCTGTAAGGGAGGATGAGAGGAAGGAAAAGGAGGAAGAGAGAAGGGCTGCTGCTGGGAGAAGGGAGAATGAGGGAGATCATGATGATGAGGAGGAGATGAATGCTGAAAGGGGAGCCTCCAGTGATGAAGAAGGGGTAGAGGTGCAGGAAACCACGAGGGGATGCAGCTATGGGGCACTCCAACGGTGTAAACCCCCTACTTTTTACGGCAATGGTAACGCTACAGCTGCCTACCACTGGGTTAGAGAGATGGAGGTAGTGTTGGATATTAGTGAGTGCAGGGAGGACCAGAAAGTGAAATTTGCCACTCACTCATTTGTTGATTCGGCTTTGTGTTGGTGGGACAATATTGTCCAAACCGAGGGCAGCAGGGCCATCGGGAGGATGAGATGGGGAGATTTGAAGAAGTTGATTGTTGAGGAATTCTGTCCTCACAAGGAACTAGACAAAATAGAGAGAGAGTTCCTACAGCTGGAGACGGGAGCTATGACCCACCAGCAATACACTGCCAAGTTTAACGAAATGGCTAGGTTGGTGCCAGACCAGGTGACACCAGCGTCGAGGAAAATCAAGAGGTACATTCAAGGGTTGCCTGCTGATATCCATAGGCATTTGATTGTTGCCCGGCCGGGTACCTTTCGATCGGTGGTAGACCTGGCGGGTATATTGTATGATGAAAGGGAGGAGGCTGTGGTGGAGGTGAAGAAGATGGGTGGTGGTGACAAGAAATGGAAAGGGAAATGATTCGGACATGGTTGTTTCACTCCAAATAATAAGAGGATGAGGATGGATGACCGAAGAGTGGGGTCATTAAGCTCGGGGATGAAGAAGTGTGGAAAATGTAGGAAGGAGCACACTGGTGTGTGCAAGTAGGGATCAAATGTATGCTTCAAGTGTGGGAAGCCTGGCCACGTGGCAAAGGTATGTGGGGCTATAAAGTGCTATAACTGTGGCGAGGAGGGGCATGTGAGCAGGGATTGCAAGAAGCCAAGGGCAGAGAGTTCCGGGTAGAAGAAGAGGACAGAGAGTGAAGGGCAGAGGGCAAGTGCTAGAGCATTTACAATGACCCAAGAGGAGGCCAGGGTGGATCCCGATGTCATGTCGGGTATATTTCTAGTAAACCAAACTTGTGCCTCTGTATTGTTTGATTCTGGTGCTAGTAGAAGTTTCATTTCTGCTGCTTTCGGTGCTAAGCTGCCTGTTAGTAGTAGAAGAATTGATGAGCCATTTAATGTAGAATCTGCTATTGGTAAGTCTACCAGAATTTCTGATATGATTGAGGATTGTGGCATAGAGTTAGAAGGCCATAGGTTCTCTGCTAAACTATTTGTGATGCCCCTAGGCGGATTTGATGTAGTGTTAGGGATGGATTGGTTAGCAGCCTATGAGACAAACATCGTGTGTCGCAAAAAGATGATTCGACTGAAAACGCCCTGATGGATGTTCGGTAATGGTTTACGGTGACCGAGTTACTACAGTTCCGAAGGTGATTTCGATGGTGGTGGCCGAGAATTGCATGAAACGCGGATGTAGTGCCTACCTGGCTTATGTGAAGGATGTGGACGCGTCAATACCACAATTGTCCGACGTACCAGTTGTGTGTGATTTTCCAAATATGTTCCCAGAAGATTTACCAGGCGTGCCACAAGACTGTGAGATCGAGTTTCAGATTGATTTGATACCCAGTGCTCAATCCGTTGCTAAGGCACCGTATCGATTAGCTCCAATGGAAATGAACGAGCTGATGGTTCAACTGCAAGAGTTATTGGACAGGGGTTTCATTCGACCGAGTATCTCTCCTTGGGGTGCTCCAGTCTTGTTTGTTAAGAAGAAAGACGGTAGTATGAGGATGTGCATAGACTACCGGGAACTAAACAAGTTAACAGTAACGAATCGATATCCCTTACCAAGAATAGATGACTTGTTTGACCAACTCCAAGGTGTCAGCTGGTTCTCACGAATAGATCTCCGATCTGGTTACCATCAATTGAAGGTTAAGGAGCAAGACATTCCTAAGACAGCTTTTCGCACGCGTTATGGACACTACGAGTTCCTCGTTATGTCTTTCGGTGTGACTAACGTGCCAACTGCCTTTATGGATTTGATGAATCGAGTGTGTCGGCCGATGTTAGATAAATCATTGATTGTGTTTATTGATGATATCTTGATTTATTCAAAGAGCAAAGAAGAACATGCCAGCCACATACGTGAAGTATTAGAGACGCTTAGTAGGGAGAAGCTTTATGCTAAATTCTTCAAGTGTGCTTTTTGGTTATGTGAGGTTCAATTTTTGGGTCACGTGGTGAATTCTGAAGGAATTATGGTGGACCCGGCGAAGGTTGAGGCGGTGATGCAATGGAAGTCTCCAAAGACGCCATCTGAGATTCGAAGTTTCTTGGGATTGGCGGGCTACTACAGGAGATTCATTCAAGACTTTTCAAAGATAGCCTCACCTTTGACCAAATTGACTCGCAAGGACGTAAGGTTTGTGTAGGGTCGGGAACAGAAAGATGCTTTTAAGGATTTTAAGGCAAGATTAACTTAAGCTCCTGTTTTGACATTACCCGAAGGAAGTGAAGACTTAATGGTGTATTCGGATGCCTCCTATTCGGGACTGGGTTGTGTGTTAATGCAACGTGGGAGAGTAATAGCCTACGTGTCCCGACAGCTGAAAACCCATGAAGTCAATTATCCCACGCATGATTTGGAGCTCGCAACTGTGCTCTTCGCCTTAAAGATTTGGAGGCACTACCTGTACGGGGCGAAATGCACAATCTTCACGGACCACAAGAACCTAAAGTATTTCTTTGAGCAGAAAGATCTCAACATGAGGTAGAAGAGGTGGTTAGAGCTGATTAAGGATTATGATTGTGAAATCCACTACCATCCGGGTAAAGCCAATGTAGTGGCTGATGCCCTTAGCCGAAAGGAGAGACCAGAGCCAATACGGGTGAAAGCCTATCAATTAATGATGACCTCGGACGTGATGATGCAGGTTAAGGAATTTCAGGATGAGGCATTGAAAGAAGATCGCCTTAACTCTGAAAGGATGAAAGGTCTAGTCGCAGAGTTGGGAGAAAACACTCACGGGGCTAGAACCCGCTTCGGGCGGATGTGGATTCCCCGTTATGGAGACTTACCGGGGCGGATCATGGATGAAGCTCATAAAACTCGATACTCCATTCATCCCGGCGCTACCAAGATGTACCAAGATATGAAGAAGGATTACTGGTGGCCGGGAATGAAGCGCGATATAGTGGAGTATGTGAGTAAGTGCCTTACTTGCTTACAAGTGAAGGGAGAGCATCAAAAGCCATACGGGAAGATCCAACCGTTGGATATACCCGAGTGGAAGTGGGAGCACATCACCATGGATTTCATCATGAAGTTACCACGTACGACAAGGGGGTATGATGCAATTTGGGTAATAGTTGATTGTTTGACAAAGAGTGTTCACTTCCTACCGATCCGCGAGACGTATTCATCTGAGAGGTTGGCTGATCTGTTCATCAAAGAGATTGCAGCTCGTCATGGTGTGCCGGTGTCTATCGTGTCAGACCGTGACACTCGGTTCACATCGAAGTTTTGGAAGAGATTCCACGATGCGATGGGGACGAGGCTACACATCAGTACGGCTTACCATCCTCAGACATATGGTCAGTCTAAGAGGAAATTCAAACGCTTGAGGACATGCTCCAAGCATGTGTGATCGACTTCGGAGGAAGTTGGGATGATCATCTACCGTTGGTAGAGTTCTCATACAACAACAACTATCATGCCAGCATTGGCATGCCACCTTATGAGATGCTATATGGTAGGAGGTGTAGAACGCTTGTATGTTGGGGAGACATTGGGCCGAAAGAGTTGGGAAGCGTGGAGGTAATCGAGGCTACGACGGAGAAGATATAAAAGATCAAAGCCTTTATGAAGGCAGCCAAGGATAGACAGAAGTCGTATGCCGATAAGAGGCGTAGACCGATCGACTTCAACGTGGGTGATAAAGTCATGTTAAAGGTCTCGCCCTGGAAGGGGATCATCCGGTTCCGGAAGTGGGGCAAGCTGAGTCCGAGATACATAGGGCATTTCCGAATCGTTGCACGAGTAGGGGAGGTGGCCTATCGACTAGAATTGCCTGATGAGTTAAGTGGAATTCACCCAACATTCCATGTATCTCATCTGAGAAAATGATTAGCCGATGAAGATATGATTGTGCCACTGGAGGATATCGAAGTGGATGAAAGGCTTAACTATATGGAGCAACCAGTGGCCATCATAGACAGGAAGGAGAAGAGATTAAGAAATAAAGTGGTTCCACTAGTACGTGTGCAGTGGAAACACCAAAAGGGTTCTGAGTCTACGTGGGAGACTAAAGAAGAAATGAGACAGCATTACCCATAGTTATTCGAAGAGTGACAGGTTTCGGGGACGAAACCTCTTTAAGGGGGGCAGACTTGTAAGACCTGAAATTTCTTGTCACGTAAAAGAAAGGAAAAGTATCATGAAGAAAGCAAAAGGGACCAAAGATGAGGAGTGTAATGTGTAAATGGTACACAAAAGTCAAAATGCATGTTTTAAAAGGCATGGTCGCCCATATGCCTTTCCTACTGCTACTGTCGACCGAAAGGAAGAAGAAAATAAGCTGAATTTGGGTTTTCTCTCGGTTGTGAAGAAGTTGAAGGCTGAAATCTTCTTTGGTAAGTGTTTTCGTGTTAAATGGTTCGGTTTTATGGGATTTTCATCCTTATAACCGATTTTTAAGTGCTTTTAGTGGTTTTGGTGTTGTTTATGCTTGATTCTAGGTGTTTGAACTTTTGTACAAGCAAGTTTGGAGGAATTTTGCTTGTTTGCTGCACTAGGTGAGTTCTAGACCCGGTTTTTATTTGTTTTAAACTTCTTGGGGCTAAAAATGCATGTTTAAAAGGTTTTATAGCTATTTCATGTTTTACCGTATGTATATGGGTGATTATGTTTGTGCTATGGTGGTTTATGTGCTGTTGATGCTTAGGATGTTGAGTATAAGCTTCGAACAGATGGAAAAGCATGATTAGTTAGGAATTGTTTGTGTTTTCATGGTTGTATGCCTGCTCTAGATGTTAAGCATGTTAGATCTATGATAAGGATGTGTTAGATCGAGGATTGGGGACTGAATAATTGCATAAGTGCATTTGCAGGTTGGTTAGTTCATCCGTATTTAAGAGCTGAACATATACTTAAGTACTTTGCTCATGCGCATTTGTGGTATGTTCATCCGCATTTGTAGTTGCTCATACGCCTAAGTGTTCTTCCGCATTTCTTTTGTTCATGCGCATTTGCTACAGTGTTCATGCGCATTTGTTTCAGTCATTCGCATTTGTTCTACCAGCATTTAGTTGGACACTTGAAATAATCTCTGAAGACTTTCATCTGCATTAGTTATTTTTCTTCCGCATTAGTTATTGTTCATCCCCATTAGTATTGTTCATCCGCATTTGTCTAAGGACTTAGGATTTTTCTGAAGCTTGGGAAGTAGAATGTAATGGGTAAGTTCTGGAATGTTTGCTGGTTCATGTCTGTTGTGGTGATGCATGTTGTGGGTTGTTGTTGATGCTTTATACCATGGATAATATGACTTTACGTGGTGTGTTTATATTCGTATGCGTAAAGTATTATCGTAAAGAAAGTGAAAGATTAATGTTAATAAAAAAGAGGAACATAAGAAATGAATGAAAAGTCTTGCAAGCAAATGATGAAGGAGGTTCACAACTCATTGAGAGTTGCTAGCTCAACTGTGTGTACTATAGCGTGCGATCTTGGCTAACCCATAAGGGTTCACACACAGGGGATCAGTCTTGGTGATTGATCCATACGTACGAAACGGGGTCCTTGTCACTTAACCCCGAGAATGAGGTGGCTTTGTGCCCAACGATGGGGGTAAAGTTACGACAGGATCCAGAAATAGTGAAAGATAATGAAAAAGTACGAAACGAACGAATACGTGAGTTAATGAAAGATAATTAAGTTTATACCTTGATGTATGTATGATGAATGCTCACGTGCGAAAGTAAAGAAAGTATTTTATTGAAAAGGATATTTTCATATATAAATCTTACAAGGTATTTTAAACATTTTTAAACTAGAACTCATTCAGTTTCGCTGACTTTTATGCATTTTTAGTTGGCAGGTGAATGTTGCTGAGGGTGGCACGTGGGGGAAGCTACTCATTGGGGCAAGACTGGCATCCATTCATCTTTAATGATGTTGTTGTTTTGTAATGCAATTAAACAGGGTCTTTTGTAATTCAAGAAAACAATGATGTATTGCTTAACAAGAGTAATTGTTAATAGAATGAATGGTTTTTGTTAACTTAATTCAGCTGTAATATTTTATGAAATGTGTGTTGTTTAATATAATAACACTATGAACGACCAACTGTGAGGCCTCCGGGAACGGGGCTTTACATTCTCATGGTTCATTTGATGGATTTTAGTGTATTTAAATCGAACACCATGACAATTTCCCTAGCTATGTCCATGTCCACGATTGTGACCATGACCATGACCACGACCACGACCACAACCACGATGGTGACCACGACCATGTCTATTCGCTTCTAGGAATGGGGCTATGCCTGGCGGACGAGTCTCGTGATTTTTCATTAGGAGCTCATTATTTTGCTTGGCTACAAGTAAACATGATATTAATTTACTAGATTTTGTGAAACCCTTTTCATGATATTGCTGCTGCAAAAACATATTTGAGGCGTGAAAAGTGGAGAATGTTTTCTCTAACATCTCCATATCAGTAATATTTTCCCCGCATAGAATCAATTGTGAGGTAATTCTAAACATTGTCGAGTTGTACTCACTATAGACTTCAATTCTTGAGGCCTTAAATGGATCCACTCATACCGAGCTCTAGGTGATAGAATTGTTTTTGGTGGTCATATCTTTTGTTCAATTTGGTCCAAAGGACAAGTGGATCCTTGGTAGTGAGATATTCATTTTTCAAAGCCTCATGAATATGATGACGTAGGAAAATCATTGTCTTAGCTTTATCTTGGGTAGTTGTTTCATTGTTTTCTTTAATCGTATCACCAAGATTATTATCATTCAGGTGTATTTCAGCTTCCAACACCCAAGACAAATATTTTTTTCTCTAATGTCTAACGCCAAAAATTCAAGTTTTGCTAGATTTACCATGATAAACTACATTTAAACAAAACACATGTATTAATATATAAAACCCAATAAATATTAGAGAAAGGTGCCATAAAAGTCTACTGAAACTAAAAAGTGTAAGAAGTAATCTCAACCATCAATCTCTTTATTAAATGATTGAGATCAAATTATAGAGAAAAGTTTATCAGATGGTGATTTTAAGAATAACCACTTTTATTGACTTTTTGGAAGTTTCTCCCATTTTTTAAACGCTCATAACTTTTAAAAACGAGCATTTTTTCCTCTTTAAAACGAGTACAGTATTGTTATATAAAAATATAATAATTTTTTTTACGTTTTTAATCTCATATTCCGTCATTGTGTCTTTACAGTAGCTCATTGTATCTTTTTGTTGGTTATTGTGTTTTCTTGAATACTATTGTGTTTTTCTAAAATAATGAATTTAAGAAAAATATAATGGTTGGATACATTGTTGTGCATCTTTAATATGTATAATAAAATAATAAACTAACAACTAATTAATCTAATACATTAAAAACAATGTCAAAATAACATAATGTCTCATTGTGTATTTTGATTCTAATTGTAAAACACAATGATACACAATGATAGACAACAATAAGTTTATATAAATTATAAAAAATAATGATAAAAATAACACATAGTGTTGTATTTAACACTATAAGTTTTGAAAATACATTGCTAAAAGTATATCATTATGTATTTTTAATTATAAAACAAAATAATAGATAATAAGTCTATATAATCTATAAACTCAATGAAAAAATAGCACAAAATAATCTAAAACATAAAACACAACGATTAATACATATAACAAATTCTGTAAAATATATGACACAATAAACTGATATTGACACAATTAACGTATAAAACACAATGAACTGATGTATTTGACACAATAACCAAAATGCCCTTCTCTTTAAACCAATAGAAGGACACGTGTCAAGCACAAAATCTTTCTTAAACTTTTTAGATTAAATCCATTTTTTAGTATAACCCTACCCTAAATATTGAACTTGTAAGAATTGGGATTTCTATTTGTAAGAATTATATAATTTGGATGTAAAATAGAGTAGTGAACTTTTAAAAAGTTAAGATCGGATATTTAATTTCAAAAAAGAAATTTAAATGGGTAAAGCTCCAATAGCTAGCTCTCATACCCAAGATATAGTATAATAAATAAAATTAAATGACGAAGTGTTCAATACATAATTAAGTACTCCAGTTGGATATATCATAATCAACAAATGGATTTTTCTTACTTATGTTTTTTTTAATATGTTAAATAAATGGATATCTATAACTATTGTATAACCAATTACTTTAACTAAAGAAAGTTAAAAATAACCGTAAATAAAATAAAATACTACATGCGAGAATATAGATGATGATATAATATTTCCAATAACAGTTTAATAAAAAAAAAATTCCTGATGTGTCGATTAAAGGTTAGATAAGCTTTTAGAAACTATAAATCATATAATATATTTTGTTTTACCTATATTTTTAAATGTCCATATTGGTAACAAAACAATAAAAAATATATATATATATATTTGAGCAAATTATCATTGAACGTAAGATGATACAATTTAATATATACTTTTTTTTGTTTTAGGTGATGTAAAACAATTTTGAAATAGAACGTGGACTATTTGGAAGATTCGTAAAGCAGATTAAATCAAATCTCTAATGAAATTCAAAATTGTATGGATTACAATATCGATTATTTGAGAGATTGAATACAACGACAAAACAAAATTGATTAGAAAATCTTGACATACCCTATGATCCAACTCCGAAGCAATTCGTGCTGATAATGTATTGTAAAATAAACCTAATAGCAAAACAATATAAAAAAATATAGGAAGAGAGATTTATATTATTGATTGTGTCTCTAATAATGAGATACAATGCTCATATTTATAGGAGTAGGAAAGATAATAATTTCATAACTGAATATAGTAATTTCATAACTTCAACAACCTTAAAGATGACATGATAATCTTTAATTCAAATATATATCTAATAGAGTTTATTTATATATTTTTGATAACCATAAAATAATATTTATAATAAAAACAATCAAAAATTGATGGTTTGTTTGATTTTTTTGAAAACTGATATCTTCAGTTTGGTTTTCGTTTGCTTTAAAACATAATTGGAAGACCCAAAATTATATAACCAAAGAGTAATTTTCTTTTATACTAAGGACTAAATTTAAGTAAATACATGATAGTAATTTAACTTTATGTTTGAACTAAAGGACTAAATCATATATTTAACTGTTTGTTATAGATTTTATGGATTGTAGTTTATTTAAATATCAAGTAATTTATGAGAATATATAAATAGATTATTATTTAAGATAAAAAAAAGATGTAGACATAATGTTTCAAGCTTAAATTCATTACGAATTAAATTTTTTGCCCAAAAGTTTTTATAAGAGTTAAGTTCGGTTGTACTCCCTGAGTTTGATAAAAATAATTATTTTCCTCCAAAATATTAAAAATATCAACTTACCTAAAAAGTTTCATAAGTTTCTTTCAATTTCAGTATAAAAGTTTATCAGTTGTTTCAACTTGAATTTAAAATAATAAAACTTTTAAACTGAAATTAAATCAATTTATAAAACTACTAGAGGTAAAGTAATGTTTTGAAGTATAATAGTTGACTTTATCAAATCTTAAAGAGCATGATTGAAATTCACTCTTATTATAATTTAATAAAAAGTCATTACACTTTTCGTATTTTAAGTTTAACTTGAATTTTAATTAAAAAAAGTTTTTTATTTTAGTGAAAATGACTTATATTGTGAGAAAATATAAATATAAATGTTTTTTTGTTATTTTCTTAGTTTATTAACAAAGTGAAATTTAGAGTAAACACAAAGCTTGAAAAATACAATTTACTCTAATTTCAATAGACAATTATTTGAATTACCATCGAATGTTTCTCTGTCTAAATTCTTTGGCAGTGATAAAAGAAGAAAAAGAAAGGTGGACAGAGCAAAATGGGAGGCACTGGCATTGCTTGGTTGTACAACATGTTGTATAGCATGCATGTGCATTAACCAGTAGTACAGATAACATATAAAAAAGTATTTTCCTATTCATTTCACTTCAGATTTAAGTATAAAGTAATGGATCGGTTATTTATATAATTTGGAATTACGTAAATAATATTCATTTATTATAACCAAAATATTATATATTATATAATTATATGTATAATTCAAAATAATATAATTAATCAAACCGCTTGACTAAACCCATTTAAACACTAAACTTTTGGGCTAGCCCACTGAATTGTTCGTTGTATTGATTTGATAGGCTTAGATCCAAAGTTATTGTAATTAGGGTTAATAAAAAGGGTAGAGTAATTGTAAAATGAATATTTAATCTAAAAATATTAAAAAGGATTATGAGCTTTACGTGTCATTCTATTATTTTTAAGGAGGATGCCGTTATGATCATTGTGTCAAATACGTTAGCTCATTGTGTAATACGTCAAGTCATTGTATCAAATATTTTTCATCATTTTTTATATGTATTCATCATTGTGTTTTACGTTTTAGATCATTTCATGTTATTTTTTTTGTTTTTTATATATTATATATATGTTGTAATTTTATCATTGTGGTTTACAATTAGAAGTACACAATGATGTTATTTCACGAATGTGTTTTTCAAAACTCATAGCGCTCAGGAAAACACAATGACGAGCATAAAAACCCAATGAGATATTTATCATTATGTTTTACGTTTTATATCATTTTATGTTATTTTGTTATAGTTTTTAATGTATTAGATTAAGGAGTTGTTATTTTATCATTGTGTTTTATATACTAGAAGTATACAACAATGTTATTTCACCATTATGTTTCTTTAGAATTTATCATTTTAGAAAAATACGATCACAAACAAAAAGACACAATGACGAGAAGAAATCATATGCGATAAAAAAACATAAAAAATTGTATGTTTTATATAATGATAATGTACTCGGTTTGTAAATAATGGTCGTTTTATAGTGTAACTTTTATAAAAATATAATATTATATATAAAAGTTATAGAAGTTATGAACATTTAAAAAAAGTAAGAGAAATTGAAAAAAGTCACAAAAGTGATCATGCTTAAAATACCTCTCTAACAAAGTTCTTCTCTACAATTTGATCTCAACCATTGATTCAAAGATTAATAGTTGAGATTACTTATTACACATTTTATATTTAAACCATTGGTGTGTGCAAATGGTATATATATTTTGATAAAGGTTTTTCACACAAATTCAGTTTTAATTGGTTTTTACTTATACTAAACTACACACACAAAAGGCAAGTAAACCTGTCGTGCGGTAATATAGTATTGGTAATATAGAAATCAATTTACGTGTTACAAAAAACGTAATAATAATGGTCTAATCCGCCTAGAGTTTTATAAACAAGAATCGAGCGTTATGAAAATGATAAATTATATGCCACTATGTTAAGAATTTATGCAATAGCATGCTCTAAAAACATTTTTTTATGAAAATGATAAATTATATGCCACTCTATTTGTAACACTCAAAACGGTATACACGAACCCTGAGTATATTGGCCTCTATCGTATACTTAGACCCACATGTGCTGGGACAAGGTAAATCATGATTTGTAAGAGGCTATGCTAAATCATACATTTCAAGAGAAAGATGGCCTATCATTTGAATATGTGAGAAGTATTCTAGCTAATCATAAATGAGAGTATGCATAGATAGGAATTAAATGTGTCAATTGGATTATGTCATTACCCTGAACGATCCCCTAAAGGTATGAGAGTTGTATAGTTGATGAAATTATTAGTCAGTATCTACCTAAGTAGCCTTGTCCATCTCAATATCTTATATTAGTCTTTTACTAATGCAAATTAAAAGTTCACTCTTAATACAAAGAGTTTGTACCGAAAATAGAAAATAACTGTGTCCTACTTTCGAATGTGAGCCCACTTAACTACAAGACAGCTACTTTATGCACAAAATATGATAAACGATTAAATGCCATGGGTGTTGAGATGTAATACATGTATGACAACCGATTCTTAGCTTTTAAATGATACCTGATTCGTGATGTTTCATTATTGTTTCAACCTCCAAGCAGCCCTACACAAGATCGGTGTGCGTTGAGCTCGACATGCGGAAATATTGTAACTAAAACTTGAACTTCAAAATTAATGGATAACTAAATCTAACAAGTTAAGGAATGTGTACATTGGTGGATTATAGAGCAATTAATGATAATAAAACCTAATGTTAAATGTTAATTAATCATTGAACTTGGACTAATATATGTATAATATAGGACGTGAATGACTAAAAGAACGCGAAAGGACATGAAACTTACATGACTCGGGATTGGATTAAGGATGGATATTGGACTTGGAATAATAAATGAATAAAGTTCTTTGGACTATTTAACTATGGTTTGGGTGTGGTGGACTTGGAATAATAAATGAATAAAGTTTCGTGTCCTACTCGTGCTTCTAAATATATTTGGACTTAGATTGAACTGACATGTATGGTGTGGGTCATAAGGTCGAGCTTAGATTTTCCTTTATGAGTTTGTGTTATTGTGCTTAAGTCCCGTGATCTATTTCATGACTATTTAACTACGGTTTGGGTGTGGTGGAGAGGTATTGTTGGACTTAGACTTGGGGCATGTTCGTAATTAGGTTTGGTTATGAGCTTATGACAGTGTCTATGACATCTTATGTTCTCATTGACACACATTATTGTATTACACTTACATGGTAAATTATTTGTACTTTTTAAACTTGTGAACTCACCATCGTATGTTGACTTTTTTTAAGCATGTAATGCTTGAGTACTTGGATTGTGGATTATAGACAAGACCGCTACCATAAGAGTAATAGACATTTTGGTTGTTTGGTTTTCGATTATGTTTTATTTTCTTCAATAGTATTTTGGATTTTGTACTTGTTTTAGGTTTTTCTTGTTTGGAACTTTGGATTGTTTGTGCATACAAGAAATGAAGTTATAGTATTGATTGTTCTTGGCACTTGTTCTTATGTGTCGGGCGACGTCAAGATCCATTAATAGAGAATTCCTCTAGAGATTCTCTTAGACCCCTAATATGTTATGACGATCCCGTCTGTCACATCATTTCCGCTATCAGCGAACATACGCTGTTCTTATGTGTCGGGCGACGTCATGATCCATTAATAGGTTTGACAGAATAAGTGGTAGCCTCTAAATCAGTCAACATATTTCTAAAACTAACCCATTAAGAGGTTTCACGAACCATTAAAAGGTGTATTTAAAGTAAACAAACACATTGTATCTCAGAATGATTTATAAATAGCCTCTTAATGGAATTATTAAAGGCTACCAAATGTTAGGTCTAGTTCTTTGTATAGGTTTAGATGATGAATCATTTCTTGTAATGAACTTATGTAATTCTTTATCATTTTGTAATTCATGAAATATATGTTAACCTAAATATTATTTGTGTTGATTGTATGTGATTGCAAGAAAACATCATACTTGGTCAATTTGGAAAATTGACCAAGTGAAAGAACTCCTACGGATGAACAAGTTGTTCCTTGTAGATGTTTTGTGGATCGAAGCACAAGAACAACTGCGAATGAACAAGTTTGTTCTTCCGTAGATGTTCTCCGGAGCGTATCTGAACAAGTGATGTGCATCCGCAGATCTCCTGCGGAAGCACAACATCTACTGAAGAACAAGTACAGAGATCAAGCTCATGCTGCTGAAGAGGTTGCTCCTTAGGATAAAGTTCAAAGATCAGAAATTCCTACAGAAGACCAATTTCCTGCTGAAGACCAACTTTCTATGGAAGAACAACTTGCATGAGCACTCATCAAGTACCAACACATGATCAACAAATCAAGCTGCCTGAAGTGATGTCATCAAGTCAACATCTACGAAAGACTTGCTTTCTGTCAGAGGACTTAGGATGTCATATTAGGAATGTTATAGCTGTAGCCTTCACACATAGGAAAGTTACAGTTTTCATTGTAAACCTTGAATCCCTCTGCCTATACATATAAGGCAAGGATGCTCTCATTAATAGACGAAACATATACGCTATTGATAGTCGATTCATAAGTAATCGATAGCAATCAACAGGTGATTGAATACGTGATTGAGAGATATCGATACCAAAATAGTGAGTCATTTATTATAGAAACGATATCAATTAATTATTCAATCAATATAAAAAAAATAACAAAACATCAAGAACATCATTGGAGATCACAAGATCACCAAAGCATCATTAGTCATTGTAATCGATTTTGTATCAATGAAAACAATTGAAATAATCTTTTGTTGCATTATATTGTTCTATTTTCAATTTATTTTATATTTTGTTAGTCGATTTCAATTTCCCAAACAATTAACTTAAAAATCAAATATTGATAATTCCACGATCTTTATTTGTTCAATCAAATTGATAATTCCTGATTCGATCCTTGGATTCACAGGTGGTATCAGAGCCTCGTGCTTGCTGAATCAATAATTTCAGATTCGTTGAGCCTGGATCTTAGGATTCATGTATTTTTCAGATCCGAAAATTCAAAATTAAAGATGGGTGGAAGTGTGTGAATCGAAGAACAAGGACGTGTGTGTAATGTATAATGTTATGATTTCATTGATATTGAATAAAAAATGTTAATGAAGAAACATATACAAAGATGGATGAACATCAAACCCACCCAAAGGAGAGAATTTCTCCTTGGGTGGTGATTTACACCATGAAAAACATACACTTTACAAATGACCACACTTTGCAATAACCACACCCACAAAATAGCACTAGTTGTTCTATTTATAATGTTTACATCATGACCTAATTTTGACTGTTCTTGTGGTCTTGATGTTGACTTTGTCTTGTGTTTGTTTTCTTCTGTTAATCAACTTGGTCTCTGAACTTGCACAATGAGATCTTCAGTTGGCTTTGATTTTGGTTTGGAAAGCTTCAGTTTATCAATTGTTAAACCCAACAATACTCCCCTAAACTGATGCTTGCCAAACTTTGACTTGAAGATCTTCTCTGTCATATGTCTTCTTGATCAACTGATGTTCTGACATAGTTCACTGTAGTTCTCTCCCTCAGATTAAGCTTCTCCTAATGTATTATGATAAAGGATAGAATCTCTTTGAGAATACTTAACGTATTGGATATGAGGTGTATCACTTTTGGATTACTGTTTGTTCATATCACACTCAAAGGATTAGAATGTATTAGGCATATGATGAGGCTTTGAACTTCAATAAACAGCATCAGGAACATAAGTCAGTCTTGAAGACACTTCAACTCTTTGAATCTCTGAATTAACTTGATAATGGATCGTTCCAAGTACTTCAGAAATAGTTTCTAACATTTGTACAAATCCTTGAATGGATCAGTGATTATGTGACCAAGGTTGATTTCTTCTTTTCTGTTGAATATGAAATTGGATGTGCCTGTTGGTTGCAATCTTCCGTATTCATCATGTTTCTTGATTCTTGTTTGTTGTAATTATCTGTTCATCATCTTTCTTGTATCTCTTGTCTGATGTTGTCAACTGTTCATGATCTGTTCATTGATATTGTTGTTGTTGATGATGTTGCTAATGTTGTTGATGTTGTTGTTGATGTTGATGTTGTTGATGTTGTTGATGTGTTGTTGTTGATGATGTTGCTGATGATGATGTTGTTGATGTTTGTGTATTCTGTTGATGATGTTGCTGATGATGTTGATGTTGTTGATGTTGATGTTGTTGATGATGTTGCTGATGATGTTGATGTTATTGATGTTGATGTTATTGGTGTTGATGTTGTTGGATGTGAATTTGTTTGAAGTAAGCTAACATTTGCATTAGTTACTCAAAACATGAACATTTGTGATGCAGTGCACGGAATGAAATTAAAGCTCAAAAACATAAAAGTGGCCCAAAAACACATTTAGAGGCCTTATTTTGGAAAAATAACAGGATAACCCACCTACAGAATGTTACCATGACGTAGCCCTCGTTTCCACGGTCGTTTTGACTGGTAGCACGTCGGAAACGGAGGCTCGTAGCCTAGGTTATGCCCATTTTCGTGCATTAGTTCTGTTGAACATCCGCATTTGGTGTTGTAATCATCATCAGCTGCCTTTCTTTTGTACTGTTAGCGTTTATTTAAAGAAATACGGATGGTTGTAAGATGCCAAGAGAGAAATACGGATGCCAAATGATGAAATGAGGATGACCCATGTGAAATACGGATTCCAAGTAGTGAAATGCGGATGCCTTGTAGTGAAATGCGGATGACTTGTGTTTCATCCATATTTGTCTTCCCTAATCAACCGCATTTGCTTGTCAAAGTATCAACTCATCCGCATTTATGAGGACTTCATCTTCATTTAATCACAAAGCCGCAATTGTATTGTAACCTCTGGAACTCAGCCGCATTTAAGCATATAACATCAGCATTTGTTTTTGTATCATCCGTATTTCTTTAAAGAAATGCGGATGGGAAGAAAGTTCCCCGCATTTCATGAAAAAAAATGCGGATGCTTTGTTTTGTCATCCGCATAAGTTCCTTTCAACATCCGCATTAAAGAATAACACTGCCGCATTTGTTTGTTTCATCAACAGCGTTTGTTGAACTCTCATCCGTATTTCTTTAAAGAAATGCGGATGGTTTGTCTTCTGAATTTTGTTCTATCTCCAGTAGCCTGCTCGAAATCAAGTGATGTTCTAGAAATCATGTAACCTACTTGAATTGCATACTGGAGGTTTCGGATAAGCAGTAACAATGATTTAATTGGCTTCAATTTCACATCTGTTCGAGATTTTTGACATCATCAAGGCAAGCTGTTCGAATGTACCCTGCTCGATCTGAAGTTCTTTATGGATTTGCTTTGTATCTATTAATCATAGCATCGAATTTGAAGAGATTGAGTGTGGAATGATTTATCATCTTCAATTCGACCCAAACCAAAATAGATTTGCTGATTTTGTTTGTTGATTTTGCTGAAGAACAGATAAAGATGAAGATGAACAGATGCTTGTTCTTCATTTTTTGTGATTTTATTGTTTGTTGTAAACATCTTTTAAAAATGAAAATAGATCTGAAACATACATTAACCCAGCAACCAACAGCTTTGATACCATTTTGCTGAATTAATAATTTCAGATTCGTTGAGCCTGGATCTTAGGATTCATTATTTTTCAGATCCGAAAATTCAAAATTAAAGATGGGTGGAAGTGTGTGAATCGAAGAACAAGGACGTGTGTGTAATGTATAATGTTATGATTTCATTGATATTGAATAACAAATTACAATGAAGAAACATATACAAAGATGGATGAACATCAAACCCACCCAAAGGAGAGAATTTCTCCTTGGGTGGTGATTTACACCATGAAAAACACACACTTTACAAATGACCACACTTTGCAATAACCACACCCACAAAATAGCACTAGTTGTTCTATTTATAATGTTTTCATCATGACCTAATTTTGACTTTTCTTGTGGTCTTGATGTTGACTTTGTCTTGTTGACTTTGTCTTGTGTTTGTTTTCTTTGTTAATCAACTTGGTCTCTGAACTTATACAATGAGATCTTCAGTTGGCTTTGATTATGGTTTGGAAAACTTCAGTTTATCAATTGTTGAACCCAACATTGCTCATTGATCTAGATCAATTGATCTATCAGTTTGATTATTTTAATTGATTGTTTGTTTTATCAAATCATCAAAATCTTATTATATCGATCATTATTCACTGTTCCATTGCTTGATTAATTTCGATTTGCATCAGAATTGCTTTTGATTCGTGGATTTGTGTTATTGTGCGATATTTCAAGCCTGTTCTATCAAGTTTGAACAAAACCCATCATCATATAACATTTTTAGTTTCAAATTAACTGATAATATTTTGAGCGATATGTCTAATTTTGACCATCTTCTTATTTAATTAAGAGTGTGTTATGAATTAGTTCGCTCGCCACAGAAGTCATTAATTCTAAGGAATTTTTGTCTTAGTTGATTTGATATCAATATTATCAGTGATTTGTTATTACTATGTTAGTGTATTTGCATTGTTTTTTTACACATTCATAGGATATTAGATCAACTGATAATTTTGATAATTAACACAGACAATCAACATGAGCAATTCAATGGTTGGAGCTTATCAACCTCCGAAGTTGGAGAACAAATCTGATTTCAAAACATGGAAAATCAAATTCAGGAACCACGTCAACTATACATATTCTGATTTATGGGTGTCCATTACTGAAGGTCCTTACATTCCACCTGCTTTAGGACCTGATTATAATAACAACAACCAGCCCATAAGCCTGAAAAATCTGTCTCCTAATGATGCCAAGAAAGTCAAAGTCGACATCAAGGCATATAGTATGCTTACCATGGCCCTACCTGAAGACCTCGTAATTAGATGTAAAGCATACAAAACAGCCAACTCACTGTAGAAAATTCTTCACACCTTGTGTGAAGGCAGTGATGAAATCAGAAGCATCGTGAAGGATACCCTGCGTTTATAGTATGAAACATTCCATCATATTCAGGATGAATCCGTCCCTCAACAACTCCACAGATTTATGCAACTTGTTACTAAGATGAATATTCTTGAGTTGAAGTACAGTAATGAGGAACTGAACAAAAAGATGCTACATACCTTGCCTGAAAGTTGGACACAAACTGTATCTACGTTCAAAAATACCATTGATCTAAAGGCAATTGGACTAGATACTTTGGTAGCCAAGGTAGAAGCATTGGAGTAGGATGAGAAAACCAGAAACAAGAGTGCAAAAGCTCCTATTGCACCATATCAATTCAAAGAAGCTAAGAATGTTGGAAGTGCCTTTATTTCCAATGGTGATGAAGGAAGCTCTTGTGCTGAAACTGATGATGAAGAAGAAGCTGGTTTTTATGCAGCAAAGTTCTAAATCTAACTTTCAAAGCAATTCAAACAAGAAAACAAAAGGGAAATTTGATGATTCTAAAAGTTCAGCAGCAAAGGGATCATCAAACAACAAAAGCAACAGCAAATCTGAACCAATCACTGTGGTTCTAGAAACAGAAGAACTTCATCCTGATGAAGTGGAAGAGATGGATCTACAATGGCAAATGGCCATGATTACTTACAGGGACAAGATGTACACGAGAAGGAACAAAGGACAATCTGTTGCACGAAGAACAACAAAGATAGGTGTTGACAAATCAAAGGTGAGGTGTTATAAATGTAATTTGTATGGTCACTTCTCAAGGGAATGCAACAACAATTAGCAATCAACAACAGACACAAGACAAGCAAATCAAAGAATCTTCAAGCAACCTAAGCTAACAAACTCATCCCCACCAGCCATAGGTTCTTCAACAGGTACCAGTAACTCTAAAGAAACTAGTTTGATTATTTTGCAGGATGGAACTTGTGATTGGAGCATGTATGAGAAGGAAGTCCAGGACGAAAATCAAGCACTGATGGTAAACTTGGAGAACAAAGTTCCACCTATGGCCAGAGAGGTAAGGGACAGGTTATGTTCACCAACATGTGTTAAAAAGGTAGAGAGATACAGGGTCCATGCTCAACAATTGGCTAATAAAGTCAAAGAAACAATGATTTTAAATGAATCTCATGTAAGAGAACATAAACTATATCAGGTCAAAATCACTTCCTTGCAAAAGGATTTAGATAAACTCATGTCTGAAAACTATAATCTAAAAGCACAAGTTGAGCATCTGACCACCTCTTTAACCAAGTCCATGTCTGATCATGCATCTACTGAAGTGAAACTTCAGAAGTTCCAATTATCATCACAGCAATATGAGAAACTATTAAATTCTCATATTGAATCAAAGAGGTATGGGTTGGGATTTAATGCTGTTGCACCACCAGTGAATGATAATTACACCACACTACTTGAGTCAATGAAAAATAGTTTATCAAATCATTTTGTGTCAAGCACCAAAACTAAATCAAAAGTTGAAAATAATGAGGTGCTAAATGGTGAAGATACTGAAATCAGTGAAGCTGATTCATCTGAATCAGAATTTTCAAAATAAAATGAATCAGAATTTGACTTTGATGACTATGATGATCTGGATGAGGTTGATGAGCCTAATGAACAAGAATGTGCTGGGTCGGGTAAGGAAAAGAATGTGGTAATTAAACCTATAATTCCTAAAGTCCTTGAGGAGATCAAGCTACCTTATCCCCTAAAACAAAAAAATTTGTTGAAGACCATCTACACAAGAATTGGTCAGCTTAATGAAGGAATTCAGGAGCTCAACAAAATGCACAAAATTCAGTCAGCAAAAAGAACTACGGAGGAAGAAGAGAAAAACACATCAGCAGAACACCTGCGGAAGAAGATGACTGGTCCTCACACATCCGTAGAAAAGAAAAGGAAAAATGTTCCAAAGTCAACTTCCGTAGAAAATCTATGGAAGAAGCATTTATCTGATTCAAAGTCAACTTCCATAGAAGATCTGCGAAAGAAGCAATCATTTGAATCAAAACAGTCATCCGTAGAAGATCTAAAAAGAAGAAAACATTTGTTGAATCATAAACTGTCAAGAAAGTAAAGAAACAACAAAGAGATGTGAATCCTCAGCAACAACAAGAAGATACTTCAGCTGTAAAGATTGAAAGAGAATTGAAAAAATAGCAGAAGAAGACAGTGGAGTCTGATAGTGAAGCTGAAGAAAAATACTGTAAGTGGTATGACATGTATAATCACAACACAGAAGATTGTTATTTCAACAGCTATTGTTCCATATGTAATATGAACAATCATATGAGTTTTGATTGCTACTTCAATAAGCACTGTGCTATTTGCAACAAGAAGAACCATTCTACTCAAGAATGCTACTTCAACAAGAAGAACTAATCTAAAGTGCCAAAGAAGCAACAATATGAGAATGATGAATCAGACTCACAATCTTTTGAGAATAAAGAATCCAAGGTCTCAAAACAAAAGAAGCAGCAACCAAAACAAAAGGTGCCAAAGGTCAAGAAGCCAACATCTACTGATGATCAAACAAAAAAGAAGAAGGAGAAGCAACACTATCAAAGAAATACTCCTCATAAGAAGGTAGTGTTACAGGAAGATAAAGCCTTCTTTGATCACTTTAAAAAGGGTAATTATGTACCACAATCAAAAACAAAAGATGCTGAAACTTTTTCTAACAAAATGTCATCTTCAAGTTTGAAGAAAAAGATACTCAAGGAAGAAGTGACAGAGAAAGTGATTGTGAATCAAGATCAAAGTGCTTCAAGTCCATCTCTAACAGAACCATCCTCACCCCAAACAGAACATAATGAATCAATTGAGACTAAAAACAATCTTGAGACATCTAGGCTCATTCATTATAGAGTAACTATTCTAGATAACAATGGCAAGCCAAAGACCATTAAGGCTTGGGCTCCACTTTCTAATTGATTTTATTATTTTTGCAAGAACATCCATGGAGGACTGACAACAAGTGGTATGTTGACAGTGGTTGTTCCAGGCATATGACAGGAAACTATTCACTCCTCCATGATTTCAAACATAAAATAATTCATATGTGGCATTTGGTGGGGATAAAAATGGAGGTAAAATTATTGGTTAATGAATGGTAACAAATGGAGTAATCAAATTTGAGAAAGTTAATTTTTGTGAAAATTTACAATACAACTTACTTAGTGTATCTCAAATTTGTGATCAAAATTATACCACTTTATTTGATAACTCTTTCTGTTACATTCTTAAGCTAGGTTTTCAAGTCCCAACAGATTGGATCCTTCTTAAAGCACCAAGAAAAGGAAACACTTATGTTTTGGATATGAACAACACCTCTATGACAAGCAATGAAACCTGCCTGATTTCTAAGTCATCAGAAGATGAAGCTCAACTGTGGCATAGAAGGATGGTTCATTCAAACATGAAGAACATGAATAAGTTCGTCAAACATGACTTAGTCATTGGCCTTCCCAAGAAAGAATTTTATTGTTCAAATCATTGTTCATCATGTTATAAAGGAAAACAACATAGAGTGTCACACAAGTCCAAAACAATCAACACAAACAGAACATCTCTCAAATTGCTACACATGGATCTTTTTGGTCCAACCAATGTTTTGAGCATTGGTAAAAGGCAATATTGTTTGGTGATTGTTGATGATTTCACTAGATTCACATGGGTCTTTTTCCTAAAACAAAAAGTGAAACATCAGAAACATTAATGGAGTTTATCACTAAGATAGAAAATCAATTGGATTTAAAGGTCAAAATCTTAAGAAGTGATAATGGATCTGAATTTGTTAATCATGTTTTAGATTCCTTTTACAGGAATAAAGGCATAGCCAGACAATTCAGTGCACCAAGAACTCCACAACAAAATGGAGTTACTGAAAGAAGAAACAGGACTCTAATTGAAGCAGCAAGAACAATGCTAGCTGATTCATAATTGCCTATCATATTTTGGGCAGAAGCAGTGAACACAACATGCAATGTTTAAAACATGCAATGTTCAAAACAGGACATTAATTGTCAAAGAACATAATAAAACACCTTATGAACTTTTGTTTAAAAGAAAACCTTTTATAGGTTATCTTAGAGCTTTTGGGTGTCATGTGTCTATTTTAAACACCAAAGATCAATTAGGAAAGTTTGATGAAAAAGCTTATAATGGTTTCTTTGTTGGTTACTCATCAACATCTAAATCATATAGAGTATACATTCCTCATCACAACATTGTAGAGGAAACACCTAATGTATCTTTTGATGAATCCTTATTTCCAAAATCTATAAAAGGATTATCTTGGTTGTTTGATATAGATGCATTAACAAATTCATTTAACTCTATATATTTGAATGTTGCAGGTCCTACGGATACATGTTATCCTTATGTACCTCCAAGCATGAGTGAAGTGACATTATCAGCTGATCCTCCAAGACTACCCCAGACACATACTTCAAATATTGCTGATCCAGGCCCTTCATCTCAAACAAGCAAAGACAATTATGATAGAAATAGAAATTCAACCTCAGCAGAAGTTCCTTCTACATCAGCAGAAGTTCCTTCTACATCCGTAGATGTTCCATCTACTTCTAGAGATAATTCATTTCCTTCATCTGAAATTCTCAATCCATCAGAAAACATTCCAACAACATTCACATATGTAGATCCACAAACTACAACATCCGTAGTTGTTTCTGTAACTGCTGCGGAAGTTATACCAACATCTGCGAAAACACAAAATCATGAAGATGGATTTCATTCAGCATCAGAAGACCAAAATGATGAGGATCTTAATTACTTTGTTGATTCCCCATCTCAGTTGGATCCATCTCCATCAACTAACATCACCAACTTGGAATCATCTATTCCAGTTGAATCAATACCAACAACAATAATTCCTAAGCATCATCCAATAGAAAAAATTATTGGTGATCTTAATAAAAGAACCACAAGAAGTCAAGGGGGAGCCGCCAATATTATCTATTCTCCTGTTTTCTTTCACAAGTGGTTCCACCCAACATAACTGCAGCATCAAAAGACAACAGCTGGATTAAAGCAATGCAAGAAGAGCTTCAGCAATTCAAAAAGCAAAAGGTTTGGAATCTAGTTGATCTTCCTGAAGGCCAATATCCAATTGGTACAAGGTGGCTTTTCAAGAACAAACTAGATGACAGAGGTATCATCATCAGAAACAAAGCAAGGCTGATAGCACAAGGCTATACTCAAGAAGAAGAGATAGACTATGATGAAGTCTTTGCCCTAGTTGTAAGGCTTGAAGCCATTAGAGTCTTTCTAGCCTATGCATCACATAAGAAGTTCAGTGTTTATCAAATGGATGTAAAATGTGCCTTCTTATATGGTAAAATTGATGAAGAAGTCTATGTTGCCCAACCACCAGGCTTTGAAGATTCTAATTGCCCACACAGGGTATACAAGCTTGATAAAGCTTTGTATGGTCTTCAACAGGCCCCAAGAAAATGGTATGAAACATTGTCATCCTTCTTGCTCAAGCATGGTTATAAAAGGGGCACAATTGATCAGACTCTCTTCCTGAAGCATGATTATCAAGATCTCTTAGTTGTCCAAGTCTATGTAGATGATATCATCTTTGGGTCAACAAACAAAAGATTATGTCAAGACTTTGAATCTTTGATGAAATCTGAGTTTCAAATGAGTTCCATGGGAGAATTAACTTTCTTCCTTGGTTTACAAGTTCATTAGAAACCAGATGGCATTTTTATCAATCAAGAAAAGTATATGAAGCAAATGTTGAAGAAGTACAACCTTGTTGAGTCCTCTTCATGCAAAACACCAGCATCAACAATAGATAAGATTGTACCTGATTCTAAAGGGAGGTCAGTTGATCAAAGATTATATAGATCTATGATAGGTTCTTTAATGTACTTAACTGCCAACAGACCTGACATAATGTTTGTTGTGTGTGTTTGTGCTAGGTACCAATCAGGCCCCAAGGAGTCACATATGAATGTTGTGAAGAGGATATTTAGATACCTTAAAGGGAAGCCAGCTCTAGGATTTTGGTATCCCAAAGAAAGAGACTTCAACCTCTACTCTTATTCTGATAGTGACTTTGGAGGGTGTAACAACAACAGAAAATCCACAACTGGTGGATGTCAATTCATAGGACCAAGACTAGTTTCTTGACAGTGCAAAAAGCAAACAATGTATCAGTATCCACAGCTGAGGCTGAGTACATAGCTGCTTCAGCTGGTTGCTCTCAAGTTTTATGGTTGCAAAACCAATTACTTGATTATGGTTACAATTTTCTTCAAACACCAATACATATTGATAACTCAGCTGCTATGTTCATCACTGTTAATCCAGTGCAACATAGTAAAACAAAACACATAGAAATCAGATATCATTTTTTAAGAGATTTTTCAGAAAAAGGTTTAATCAAGTTGATTAACGTGGATACAACTAAAGCCTTTGACTCGGTGAGATTTAATTTCTTAATTGAGTCCTTAGGCATGATCTACTTAGATTAAATAATCAACACAAAGAAAAGAATGATCTGTCCTTAAATTTCTTAATATGAAAAAGCCAAAAACATTCATAAAACATATAAAATTCCAGAAATATTGTCTTAGTTTCATGTTTTCTTGAATAGGCAGTTTATATCATGGGAAATGATAGTACACTATACCTTTGCTTAATTTCCTGAGTTTTATCACACAATAAAGACTGATCAGATGTGATTTGATATGTGAGTAGGTTCAGCATGAGTGGAAACTATACAAGCTCATGCATAACATAATGCCAAGGTGACTAATTGTGGACAATTCCATTTTAAGGAACAAGCAAGTAAGTCTTATCCTGATGTGATCAACTTATTCACCTAAGCACACTATGTTGTGACACTTTATAACCTCTATCTTTGTACATCATGGACCCTTTGTTTTGTGTAAACAAAGACCTGGGTTCACAGGCACCTCTGTTTTACGTAAGTAAAGACCTGGTGTCCTGTTGATGATCATCAAAAAGATTCCAAAAAAAGGAACAGCTCTAAAAGAATCCAATGTGATCAACTGTATATTAATTCAGAGCTTACAAATCATATCAGCATTAATAAGATTTCTTAGAGCTTATAACTTAAAGAACATAGTTTTAAGTGTGAAAAAGTGTTAAATTGAATCATAACGGAGGATAAACTCTAATATGAATTGAATGTGGAGTCCATATTTGTCTATCTTTAATCAGTCCCAAAACATGATACACAGCATGACAAGTTGAAACTACACTCTTGCTTGAATTTATGTGAATCATAATACTTGCAATCAGCACTAGATCTATGTCTACTATCATCAAACAAAACTGTTTCAGGAAGTTGCTTAGTGTCATAGTATGATCCCATTGTATGATGTAAATGCTTGTAAATAAGTTCAAGTTTCTGCTTATAAACAAAATACAAAAAGATTTATTTTGATCTTTTATTTACTAATAAGATTGATAGATAATAGCTTTTCATGCTATTCTCTTAATAAATTTTTGATAAATGCATAAGTTCATCATTAATCATAAATTTAGAAGGAGGAGTAATCTGCATGAAAATCTGAGTTTAATGTTTTTATTTTTAAATGAAGAAAGTTGGATCTTGAGCACTAACTTGGCTGCAGGATATCTGAAGTTTTTAACTAAATCAATTTTGTGCATTTGTCATGAAGCAGAGTCAACAAGGTCCAATAGCAAACATCAAATGATCTAACATGATGTTAAGATCATACATCAAAAAGAACAAATATTGCCTTTCTGTAGATTGGTACCCTACGGATAAAAACAGCAAAACCATAACAAATTTTGCCTTCCGTATATGTTCTGCGGAAGAATTAACTAAACATAAATTTTGCCTTCCGTAGCTGTTCTACGGAAGAATTAACTAAACATTTCGTAGATGTGCTGCGAAAGAATAAGAGTAAAACAAATCAAAAGGAAAGTTTTGCCTTCCGTAGATGATCTACGGAAGAATAAACTTATGGATAACCACGGAAGGGTAATTAGGGTTAAGGGTCTCACAACATTAAATAAAAGTTTTAAAGTGTCTGAGGGAGTATAAATGATAACCTGACCGTTGTCCTTTTATTCACTTTTTCAGAACCCTTTCTTAGATCTAGAAGAACTCAACCCAAAAACCCTTCTTTGCCAACAATCAAATTTTCATTCCACACAACAATCCTCACCTAAATCACCTCTCAAACTATATCAAAATGGCCAATCGATTCGTAAAAAATCATAATGTCTATGCTTTTCTCAATCTAGAGGTTACAGCAGCCAATGGATGCAGGGATATTATCAGATACTTGAGAAGATCAAGATTATTCTATGCTTTATCTGTGGATCCTGTCATCTATCAATCGCACATTATGGATTTCTGGAACTCTGCAAGGATTGAAGAAGAAAATGATGAACAGGTGATTTTTGCTTCAATAAGAAATGAAGAGTTGAGGGTGGATGAACCAACAATCAGGAGGATGTTGGAGTTCGGAGATCAAGAAGAGGGTCACCCTGATGTATTCAAACATGAATACATTCAAATAGTATTTCACTTAATGGGTTATGATGGTGACTACTGAAATGGTGAAATCAAGAAGGGGAGGTTGTGCAAGCCCTACAGATTCCTGTGTCACACGTACTTGAAATGCATGTCAAACAGGAAGTCTAGATTGGATAGATTTTCTAGGCATATATCATCAGAAATCATGGGTGTGTTTGAAGGGAGAACGTATAATTATGCCAAATACATTCTGGGATGCTTGTATGACCATATAGGAGTGCAGAAGGAAAACAAGATGTATATGTTTCCAAGGGTTCTTCAACTGATCATTAATGAAGCAATGCTAATATTGAAAGAGAATGTGAAGTGTTTGTTAAGCTCATCTTGGAAGATCTGTGCTCAACAAGATCAGTGGGTAATATCAAGGAGAAGAAATGGAGATGTTTGCAATTGTAGTTGATGAGAATGCTGACATTCCTCAAGAACTCTATACTTGATGATCAGCAACAACAAACAACATCAGCTGAATCTTCTGATCAACAACAACAACAAAACTCCACCAGCTGAATCCCCTGAACCACAACATCAAGAACCCAATCGTCCTTCACCACCATCCTTTACCACATACCGTTATCACCACCTGTCAATATCATCTCAACCAAGTGAACACACACAACCACTATCTCCTTCACTTTCCTAAACATCAATGAACTATGTTGAAATAGAAGTGTTCTCATTTGATGACATTCAACAATCACCATCACACCCAACAACTCAACCAACTTCCTCACCCACACCTACTGAACCAACCTCACCTGCTGAAAGCCCAACTCACACTAAAACTAGTCAATCTTGATGAGGATGATGAGCATGATGCTATGAATGATGGTGCTATAGAAGAGTTTTGTTTAGATGTAGAAGGGGAGAATGATGAAGTAGTTGAACAACAAGATGAGAGTAACTACATTGACATAGTTGCTTATGATGAAAAAGATTTGAGAGATGAAGAGATAGATGTGAGCAAAAATTTTCTGGTGGCCAAATACAACAATCTTATTTAAAGGCAATAAAAGTTGGAGAAGTTGAGAAAATAAAAAGGGAGATAATTGAGAAAGATGAGACAATCTCAAAGCTAGAAGCTACAATCAAGTAGTTACAAGAGGAGATTGAATCTAACAATGAAGTGATTGACTGGATGGATCAGTTTGCAACTAAGTCCTACGAATCTGTTGAGAAAGAAAAACAAAAAAAGGAGAAAGCAATGGCTGAGCTCAACAATGCACTACAAACTATCTCTGAGTAGTTGGATGCTAAAAGCCAAAGATGAGGAGATAGAAGGATTAAAGAAGAAAGTGGCTGAACAAGAAGGAGTTAGCCTGCAAAAGCCAATCAAAGAAACTGCTGTCTTTTCCATGATCAAATCAAAGGAAGCAACAATCAAATATCATAGGAAAGAAAGTATTTGGAAAAAAACTATAGAAGAAGTTACTCAACTTGAAGATACCCCAAAGAAAGCAAGAACCATCTCTACTGAGCATACTCCATCAGTTGATCTTTCTACTCTCAAGCCAATTGAACCTGATAAAGAAGAAAGTGATGCTGAATGGATAGATTTAACAAAAGATGAGACTCAAAAGGATGATGAAGAAGCAAGATCTAATGAAGAGGTATTATCCACTAAGGAAAGAGCCCAATCCTTAATGTCATGGATCTGAAAACAATGGGTTCCCATATGACATGGTTGAGAAGATGAACATAGCTGAAATGATTCAAGTGCTAAAAGAGTTGATGCTGCTAGATGATACTGCCAGTATGTAACTATGAAACATTCTCAAAGTTCAAATCCATTGAAAAGATAAGAAAAGATTTAGGTCACTGTGACCCCAAGAAGCTGACAAAATATAACATGACTTGTTGGCTGCAAAGTCACAACTATGGGTCTCATGAGCTTAAGGGAAGATCAGTGGAGAATTAAGAGAAATGATGGAATATGTAATGAAGGTTGAGCTAGAAACTGGTATGAGATTCAGAACCGGAGCTCCCAATCCTGCTTACAACATTAATCAAAACAAACTCCTGCTGAGCCAACAGTTGTAGAAAGCAAAGACATGTATTGAGGAAAAGAAAACTGATCAGGGAGCCAAAAGATGTAATCCCCAACAAAATATGGCCTCTGGGAACTGCTGTGAGAGAGATAACAAACAAAAATCTTCTATGATCCAACTTTTTGAGCACATGACCACCCTAAGATCAGCAGATGAAAACAAAATTATAGCATGGAAGTTTGATTCTAAATAGGATTGTGCTGTGATAGAGAGCATCTGGGATGGTGTAATAATTTCATTGGATGGAGACAATGCTATCACTCGTAGACCTGTATTCTTTGCAAAACATCCCTATCACCAATTACCCAATTAGTCCCAAGGGGAGAGATTTTTTGTGCTGATTGCAAAACTAGAAGCAAGTTTAAAGGTGATGTGTAAACAAAGCAAAGAGAGAGGATGCTGAACATAAAAAGAAGATAGAGTCAGAAAAGGTCTTATTCCAGCTCATCTCACTTAGTTGATGATGAATTTTTAAGAAGAGTTGGATTGAAGACAAAACTTTAGCATGTGTAAAGAGCATTGAAGGAAATCAGTACTCATTCCCTGTCACAGAATGGGGATATGTGGAGAGAACAAAAGAGCTTGTGCTACAAAGGAATGATCCTCAGAAGAAAGCTTCTAGCATAAGGCTATTTGACCCAATGGAAGATCAAACTGTTACATCAAGCTACACAGCTTATCTGCATGATAAGTATTTTTCAAAATTGAATGACAAAGCAGCTCCAGATGACTTATGCTTGTATGTCCATATCATCCAAGTGATTGACAAGCTACATGCTAAAGCTTACAAAAGAAGAAGATTTGAAGCAGGTAAGCTTATGGGATCTGAAATTCCCACCATCACTGAGCTCAAAATGTCAAAACAAGATGACTGGAAGTGGTTTCTCACAACAGTGTAGTGGCAACACTGACTACTGAAGATGACATCCTTGGACTGAATTACAAAACATTAAAGAAAAGAAGAGAATGAAGATCAAGTATTTATATGATGATCAAAAGAATGCGATTGAATACTTCAACACAAGAATTCTGAGAAGAGTTCAAGAATTGAGAGCTCTGAACGGATGATTATAAGAATCTAAACCTAAGGGGGAGTATTGTTAGGTCTAGTTTTTTTGTATAGGTTTAGATGATGAATCATTCTTATAATGAAACTTTTATAATTCTTTTCATTTTGTAATGCATGAAATATATGTTAACCCAAATATTATTTGTGTTGATTGTATGTGATTGAAGGAAAACGTCATACTTGGTTAATTTGAAAAATTGACCAAGTGAAAGAACTCCTGTGGGTGAACAAGTTGTTCCTCCTTAGATGTTCTGTGGAACCAAGTACAAGAACAACTACGGATGAAACAAGTTTGTTCTTCCGTAGATGTTCTCCGGAGCATATCTGAACAAATGATGTGCATCCGTAGATCTCCTGCGGAAGCATAAATCTACTGAAGACAAGTCCAGAGATCAAGCTCATGCTGCTGAAGAGGTTGCTCCTTAGGATAAAGTTCAAAGATCAGAAATTCCTACAGAAGACCAATTCCTGCGGAAGACAAACTTTCTACGGAAGAACAACTTGTATGAGCACTCATCAAGTACCAACACATGATCAACAAATCAAGCTGCCTGAAGTGATGTCATCAAGTCAACATCTACGAAAGACTGCTTTCTGTCAGAGGACTTAGGATGTCATATTAGGAATGTTACAGCTGTAGCCATGGAGTGCTTAGGATGGCTTCAAAACATGTATATAACCATGTATCTCTCTGTCAGAGGACTTAAGATGGCTTCAAAACACCCAAAAAAGTTGAATATCAGAGAGATACATGGTTAGCTGAAGTGATTATCAAACCAAATCAAACAAAGATGGGTTGTATGATTTAGATTCTTCCTTGGAGTGCTTGATCTTTAATCTTGGCTTTAATCATGTGAAATTCCTTCAAAATGAAGCTCAAAGATGGAGAGAAACTAGGGTTTTTTCTTGGAGCTTGAGTGAACTAGGAAAGAAGAAAGGCTAAAAAGGGAGCCTAATGCGTGTTATGGTCATGACAGATCAGTCATGGCCATAATGTGTAGGAAAGGGTAACCTGATACTTGTTATGGTCATGACAGAATCAGTCATGACCATAACAACCTCTAAACTTCCAAAATTTTCATGAATTTCTTTTATATTTTTTGAGATCACAAGCAAACCATCCAAAACTAAAAAAATCTAAAATAATCACTATTAAGTATTGATAAAATGAATTTGTAATATAAAAAAACGCTTGAAATGGGAAAGATATACATTAACATGTATATTTATTCAATATCACTCTTATACTATATCATGTTTTGAATCTATTCATTACATCATCTAGTGAAATATTTTGAAGTAAGTTTTTTCAATATAACAAATACAATTATCACTCAAATTCTCATCTCCAATCTGGTTACTCAATCGGATATCACATATTTTATTGTCGAAAATCATCTCTCAACACTTGATGTTGCGACAAGTAATACGTGAACTAACTTCAATAAGCGGTAAACCAACGGTAAATGAAAGATGTTTCTTTATTTCAAACATGGCTTTGGGGGTAAGAGTATTGGGTAATAACTTGATGGGTTAAATTGTTTAAATTGAGTTATAATATGTATAGACTCATGAGTTTAATGGTCTAATGTATATTTTATAATAAGTTATATTGGTATTTTTTTAATTATTGGCGGTTTATATTTGTAACACTTTCAAATTTTATATTTTTTAGGGTCGTTGCCATAATTCTAAGGGTCGGTCAGTATTATAATACATATACAACTATAGAAAAATTCATGAGGGCTGGGTGAACCCTAAACCATATAGTTGGGTCCGACCCTATTAGAGAACTCGCTTATATATTAGCGATAAAGGTATAGAGATATACCGAAACGACATATTGGATTAAGTGAACATGCATATACATTAATGGTTTTCAATGCAAAATTCTAAGCATGGATACCTACCCATGGCACATGGAACTGGCCCTAACAAGTCTTAGAGTCCTATGACTGATGAAGGAAAGAAAAGATGGAAACGATACTTTATGTCTCGAAAATAGGATCTGTTATGTATGCCATGTTATGCACTAGGACTGTTGTGTTTGTATGATTTGAAAATGACGAACATTATGAATAGAATATAGCAGTCAAGATTATCCTGAAGTACTCAAAGGGCTAAGCATATATTAAAGATTTATGGAGAGGTGGAAAAAAATTCACTGTAAGGTGTCACACTCATGCTAGCAAACAAATGATCAATATGATTTTAAACACATAAGGGATATTGTTTTACACTCTATGGATGAGCAATTATGGAAGAGTTCGAAACAGGGTGTAGTTGCATAGTCCACCATGGGGTCTAGATATATTGTAGCATCGATTATGTTTGACGATGATGAAAAGGAAAAAAAAGTTGTCAATCGATCCTTAGGATGTTCCTCTATATATCAGAGATATTAGAATGAGAAGATTTTTATATGAAAGGTTCATAAAATCTAAACCTAGCATATCCATATATAGCCTACAATGGTGTTCATGGGGTAAGGACTTGAAGACTGTTTAGGACTTGAAGACTGAACATACCGTGGACCAAAGCCAAATAAGGTGAAAATAAGACCAATGATCATACCAAATTTTGTGTGTTTCTGTTCGGTATCATAGTCCCAGTATTAGTTTTCTCGGGTAGGCCACAAGATGCTTCATATGGTGATATAGGTCAAGGATCATACTAAACCGACTCAGGACTAAAACTGATAAAGTGAATATGAGGGTCGAGGATGAGACCTTCGACGCTTTAGGTTGTGGGTCTACTTCCTAGCCCCAATGGGAGTAGTGACTAGCATTATAGGTCGTTAGGGTCGGTCACTGTCCGGTCAGTTCATTAGTTTTTTGATCGACCCATTAGATACTCTCCCTTATAGCTTATGGTTGATCAAGCATGAGAAGGATGTTGGTTTATAAGATTTTGCATAACTATTTCATAACAAAGTGATTTCATATCTATAATAATTGAGACTACTTAAAAACAATATTTATAGCTCCATAACTATTATGTTTGATACACGTTTATACTTAATGGTTTTTCTAGCCGGTCGTTTTATGCCCACCTATACCAATATCTATCCTATTAGCTATAAAATGCAAAGATGATAAATAGTATCCTTACCATTCTAAATTTGATAAGTGTAGTGTATATATGTATACTATATAAAGCATAAAATAAACAAGAAGCTTCCCTTGGTTCACTGGCAACCATGCAGGTAACAAACCACTTGGTAGGGTTCCATTACGACGTTTTTTTTCTCTTTTATTTTCTTTTATTATTTGTTTATAATTAGTTTTAAGATGTTTTGTGTTTTTCTTTTATAATTTTAAAATATAATATTTTATATAATTGTTTATATTCTATTTTAATTAGCTATTTTATCTAAATTTGATATGAATTTTATTCAAAGCGATTAAGGCAAATATAAAATTTTCTTAGGCTTTCAATATTAAACACAGTTTAGTTTTCATAACTTTTGATTTTGCAATAATATTTTAAAAAATTTTAAGAAATCACTAATTATGACACATCATACATATATAACATCTTCTAAAAAACATTTTCAAAAATTTCTAACAATTACACAAAACAAAATTTTACCAACAACACATGTTACTCTGTTTGTGCAAATGTCAATAAAGACCACTTAACTTCTTCGTGCGTATATAGAGTTCCCTACTAACAACACATGTTACTCTGTCGTGCGGATGCCAATAAAGACCGCTTAACTTCTTCGTGTGTATATGAATTCCCGCCACACAACATTGCGAAATTTCACTGCTCTATTTGATTGTGATTGATTCATTAATTCATACGCATATAAGCATAACTAAACCATGAAACCCGTTTATAAAAAAATAGTTTCTTTCGGGTTTTTTAATTAGGAAATTTGATTTTCTAGTTATCCGATGATAGAAAAGTAGGTTTACAAGGTCTATTTTTGCAACCTTTTGATGTGCAAACATCATATTTAGAATTATAAATAGTAATTACACAAATAATTCCTGTGATTTAGTGCGAATTCAAGGTATGGGTACAATTTTTTAGTAAAAAAATTGAGGCTTGTGATTTTAATTTGTAACGAGTTTGTGGTTAACTAACTTTCATTAGAATTTATGGTAAGTTTAAAAGGACTAAAACACTTCTTATATAGAGGACCATTTAGTGTTTAAATAGTCTTAGTTAGAGGGACCATTTTTGTAATTTACTTAAAAAACAAGCACATCTGTCACCACCACCACCATTAGCCATCATTTACCACCACCATTCAGCATTACCGCTTACTACACCACCATCATCGCTCGATACCACCACCACCACCCCTCTCTCTAATTTTTGCTGCCATCATTTTCACCCGCCACCAGCTCATCCTCCATTCCTTTATTATCTACCTTGGTAATTGCCACCATTGACACCATCGCTACCAACAAAATCACTGA
>JACCIY010000079.1:0-63006 GCA_025506505.1 Flaveria sonorensis | reverse complement strand
AGACGGGTGACAATGTTACAGAAAATTTAAGCGAATTAAAGAGTGGTGTTGATCCATTTGTTATGTTGCATAGTCATCACAATACATATAAAGATAAAAATTATCAACAATAAATATATTAGTTGTTGTAGCCTTGTAGGTTCATATAAAGTAAATTAGTAAAATAAATGGAAGCCTGCAAAATTATATAAGATAAATGAACTACAATCCTTGAATTATATATCATATAATTCTAAACAAAACCAACGCCAACATCCTACTTCACAGACTACAACTTCAAAAACCATAATAAATAATCTCCAGAAAATTAAATAAGACGTTACCTTTGTGGGTCCCCAAACCCATATCTACCTGCATTCACTGGTCTTATGTGTCTTTGGTTTCTTGACCTCACGTAAGGAAGGATGCCCATAAAATGAACCACTTCCGGGCTCCATTCGCCGCTGCTGGGCTCGGCAAAACATCAAGAACGTGTTTGCGAAGTAAGAGTTGAAGCCCATAAGACATGCCACATCGCATGACCTTGTGGGTTGAATGGCCAGGTGGATATCTGGTTGCAGCAGAAGCGGTCAGCCAACCCACATAAACTACCGAGCAAAAGGGTGGCCACGTAGAACTTTGCAAGACGTTTGGCGCTTGTATCTTGTGTGTAGATGTAGTATTTGTAGACCCGAGGAATGCACAGTGCACATAGCATCACATAATGAATCTTGAAACCTATGTCGAAACGGATGATGGAATGGAGAATGGCGATGAGATGCCGTATAGGAAGAGGAATGTGGGCATGGTGCTACGGTAGTGCCAATCGGGGGAATATCGGATGTAGATGTAGAGGAGCATTTCCCATACCATTGGTGTTTCAATCACTTTGTTGTTGCCTGCAATAATATTTTGATCATGGTCAATTTAAAAAGGAGAACTTATCTTCATGTCAATCAAAAGTATCATATGCAAAAAATAGAGTTATGGGATTACGCTTATGTGTCATTTAACAATACTAAGGGTCAGGATGATGTTAATAAAGAAACAATGTGTACTGAGACAATTATTCATTCCTTAATGTGGTCAGGATGATGTTATTAAAGAAAACAATTTGTACTGAGACAATTATTCATGCTTATATGGGTCAGGATGATGTATTAAAGAAAACATGTGTACTGAGACAATTATATATTCACAAAAGGTTAATCTGACAACAACACTTGCCATTCTCACAAGTTTATGATGAAATTAGCAGGTTTGAGTTTCGTCTAGATGTGTTGGGTCGAATCCACAAACATGGTTTAGCTAAACGCCCAACGGGTTCATTGGTTGACGCGTTTGCCCATTTAATTTTATACTTATTTTTTAAAATGTGTTTCATGACATAGCTTAACTGACAGGGCATTTTATGCCAAAATTTAAAAGATAAAAAGAAACGAGTATTAATATTATACAGTTCAAACACATTATTTTATATACTCTTGTATTTTTGTTTAAGTTTGCGTTTAGAGTATTAGTATGCAAATAATAAATTAAAATAAATTTTCAATTTAAACAAGGCGTGTGTGGGTCAACCTACCTACCGAAACTCATGTCGGGTTCTTTTTCATGTGTCGACACAATTTTCTGATCATGTCAGGTACTTAGGTTCGACCAGCCAACCCACAAACACGAACCTTTTAGCACCTCTAGTTCAAACATATGCTTGTGTATATTTAGAACTTCCACATATAAGAATATATGCAGTTGGGGAACTTTTCTAAAAGACTGGACTAAGTAACCAACATGACCGTATTGATGTATAATATTAATTGTCTAACTTCAAACCAACATTTACATATATGCTCAACATTAAACACATGGTAATTATCATCTATAATCATGGAAAAAAAGCTAACAAGATGAAATATTCAACATAAAATTACTTGGAGCACAAAAACTGTAATTATAATAGTTAAAAGTTGATTTATGTAAATGTATTAGTTATAATTAAACACTAAAATGTTTTACCAGTTAAATAATCACAGAAGACCATTTTTTATATTGAAACTATAGAGTAAGACAATACATAATCTTTTGAACATGAAAAGTATTACTGGTAGCTATCATAAACTTGATGGATAAATGTATTACTGATAAGAAAGAAAAATTATATAGAACATAAAGATAACAACTTTGATAGGCAAGTTGAACTGTTGCATCATCTATCAAATTTGATTCATTATAAATGCTACCTAAAAATAAAATAAAAAGTAGTAGTTTGGAGATGACAAAGTGGTTTACTTACACATGGTGTAGTGTAGCATGATACATCTGCTCCCAATCGCAAGTGCCATGTTTGATATGTAGAGGAGCTAAATCTCTTCTCGAAACGTTGTATCAATGAGCTTAGAAGGCCAACAAGTGCCAAAAGAATGCACGGGATATTTGAGATGGTATTGTAAAATTCAGCAACATAAGAGAAAAGACATAATTCTCTCACACCATTCATGGGAGGATGTGACTGGCCCCCAAAAGCTTGATGTACCATCTGCCATATAATTGTATATGTATATGTTTCACCAAGCAATATGTTGCAACTATAATCGTCACTTTTAAAATGGTTCTTTCACTGTTAAAGCATCTACCTGCAGATAAATAAAAACAATTGTTATTTCAGCATTCAAACCCTAGAAATCAATCACAATCAGTCATCACCCCCAAAAGAAATCATCAAATGAACTATATGCAGTCAATCAGCACAATTATTCAGATCAATCTACAGCTCATCATTCTTATGACAACGGCAAAATAATGTTCTAAGGCCCAATTAAGAGTTTAAAACTTCACTCCATAATGCTTGGAACTAAAAACTAAAATCAATTGATTCAAAAGTCGTGGGATTTTGTCATGATTCAAACAAAATACAAATCTAACAACTAAGACTGTTAGAATCGTGCAATTATACGTAAATTCAACACAAATCCAACAAAGCTATCAAACCATACTACAATCTCAAAATTCCCTCAGATCCAATCATGAAGTTTAGTCATTCAGTCAATGAAACTACTATCATGACAATTGAGAAAAGTAAAAAGAAAGTGCCTAAATAAACAATATCGAAGAGAAGAGCCCTAGATGGATTGGATTATAGAGAACCCTAAATCCTAGGGCAAAAACACGAACATGAATGAAGATGCAAAAAGTTAAAGCAAAGGGACCTGTAGTAGATTTAGCATTAGATCCGTGAGTGCGATCGGATGAGGATGGATGATAACGGCGACAAGTCTTTTGGGGAATTCAAGCCAGTGTGCGAGTCGGTATATATCTCACCAATTGTTTTTTTTTGTTTCCTAAGATTGGTTTTTAAAACCGAATCAACAGGTAAATCGGTTGGACTGGATTTACAACCGGACAACATAACAATTTTATATATATATATATATATAAATATATATATATATATATATATTTAATATAAATATTTTATTTATAGTTTAATGTTATACGTAAAAAATCAAGATTAATGTTATGTTCAACACTTTAATTCATATTTTGAACCATCGGTTAACTTATTAAAATCCAAAAAACAAAAAAAATATTAAAAATTTTAAAAATCCGTTCCGACCCAGTTCACGGTCCGACACCGATATAATCATTTAATCAGCATGGTACAAGTGCTGTCACATATGATATAATCATTTATATCCCTTAAATATGTTTATTATAATCCGATTACACCTTTTTAGAGTGAGAGTTGAGTGAGAGTGTGCGGTTGTGAATCTAGCCGGCGGTTGTAGCCCTCCGCGGTGGTTTCATCGTCGACGTTGTTCGACTGCCCACTTCTAGTTGACGTTTACGTGGCGACGATGGTGATGAGGCTGTTCTATCCTTTAAAACCCGTTTAGGGTTTTCGGCCATCACTGCCTTCAACGTGTTTGCTTTTAGTTACATGCCACGAGGTTTGCTCTTTATTTAGTGCTTAACCGTCGCTGCATACCTCCAGTCAACCCCGCCATGCTCTGATGAATGCCTAGATGGAGGTACGCCTCTATTTAGTGCTGCCTCTGGTAAGTCGGTTGGCCGATTGAGGAGTGCATGGTGGTTGGTTCAATTACCGCCGCATGTGGGTGTCTTGTTCTTTTCCAAAACCCTAATTCGATGCCATGAGTCGATAATGATGGGGTTTGTTTCATTTGAGATCTTACGTCTTTAATGATGGGGTAGCCTCATATAAGAGGATATGACACGATGATGGCCACGGTTATGTGTTACCTTGTGGTGGTACGTTCGGTCAATGATGATGATGACACAACCATCTAAGGCAACTTTAGACGTGTAAACATTCTTCCTTTTGTCACATTTTGTATCTAATTTTGTTGTTCTTTTTGGTTTTTATTGCTTACAATTACTTTAAGATCTATGAAGTTTGGGGTTGCCCCGGTTGAGACAACTTGGCATGGTTTTATTTCGTGGGCTTGAGCTGGTGATGGTAATGATTATGCATCATATTTGTTTTTTGAATACATCTGTGCATCATATATGTTGTTTGAATACATCTGTTAGGGTTCTTGAAGTTCTATGACTTTCAGATTGTTATTTCGTGATGAGATTCTAGCGATGACATGGACTTTTAGTTAAATTTTACATATTGGCAATGACGAAAAACAAAAAATATGTTGTGTTCATTGTTTTGGCACAGTAAACGGTTGTTTACAGTCACAAAAAACTGCCACTTCTAAGCCTTCAATATGTTATATTTCCAAATACAGTGCGAAGCACGGGCCGGTGATACCTAGTTAATATTAATAGTAAGAGTTAATTACATCGTTCGTCCTAGTATGCCCATATTACAGGATTGTATCTAACTTTTGAAAAATTACTTCCGTAGTCCAACAGGTTTTAAAAACGTAACATAAGTAATTATTGACATTGACTTTTTTGTTAACTTTTTATGTCAAGTGAGTGTGAAAATACTCTTTTACACATCATCATCATCATCATCAACTCACCATTATTAACACACCATCATCAACACACTATCATCATCCATCTTCGCCACAACAATCACCATCACCACCGTCCACCGAGACCGCCACTCGCGAACACCTTTTCTTCGCCACCCTTTCCCCGTTGCCTCTCACCTACACTGCCACCCACCTCTAGTGCCTCTCTCCTCAGCCACCACTCTCTTCTAGCCCCTCCAACCATCACTAGCCACCGCCTTCACTAGTGACAATTGTAATACCCCGCCCCGGATAGGGCTACGTGTTGCAGGATCGTTAAGGGTACTTAAGCTTGCACTTAGTTAACCCACTTAGGAGGATCTTAAGATCACTTAACAATTCAAATAGGGAACTGTGAATCTTTACTGAAGATACAAGATAAACACAAGTAAAACAAGAACAAGAGCACAAGATAAAGTTTTCAAGGAAGTTGTATATTGCTTCTCTAGTTCTATTACAAGTGTTGTACAAGTATATTTGACTACAAGAACCGGAGACTACTTATACTACATCCTACAACCGTCAATATGCAAAAAGACAGTTGGAAGTGACTAATCTAGACAACAAGATCAGCCTAAAGTCAAAAGACAGATTGCCTTTTGACTAGTGACTATGACAAGCCATATCTCACTGACTTTCCTATTACAAAAAGCCAAGAAAGAACAAAAACAGAAACTTGCAGACGAAGACCTTATCTACTTTATCATAAAGTATGGAAGTTTCACCAACTAGTGATAGCAGGTGAACTACCAGAGCATGCAGCGGAAAGTAGGTTGCTTTATGATAAAGTTGATGGAAAAGGTATCTTTTCTCTCTCTTCAGAAGAAAATCAGTCTTGTCTTTAAACAGCTTCGGAAGACTTTGTCTTGAGAGCTTCGGAAGACTTCATCTTTTACCTTTGGAAGAGTTGAGTCTTTGGCTTCGGAAGACTTTACACTTAGAATATTTTCCAAGTTCAGTGTAAAGCTTCCGCAGCAGTTTCTTCTGAACTTTGGCTTCGAAGATTTTACACTTAGCATTTTTCTTGAGTGTGTAAAACTTCCGAAGCTAGTTCACCTTTGTTCCGAAGTGCATGTTGGAAGACTTGGTTGTTTTGGTATCCTTTGGTTGCATTAGCCTCTTAACTTCAGAGGTTCCTACAAACTCCCCCTAGGCTGATGCTACCAAAATAGAGAGGTTCTTCAGACTAGGATAGTCCATATGAGGATCTTCAGAATTCCTTTCTTCATCAGCAGATCTGGATTCTTCAGACTCATGATATACCTTCTCATGTCATAGAGATCATGCAGAGGGAGTTCAAGCATGTCACTTGTGAAGTAGATATGTAGCTCTCCCTGATCTCTAGTGACATACCATCTGTCTAGATCTTCAGCAAATGTCTAGGACAGAATTTGTCTTCCAACAGAAAGAGGCTCTACTATGATAGGAGTTGGTTGAGAGTCCTATTCATGCACTTCCTCAGGATGTTCTGACTCACCCTGAGGTTGGGAGGAGGATGCCTTTCTTCTTTTCTTCTTTGAAGATGATATTCTTTTGGCCATCCTCTTTTTCCTCCCTGGTGATTTTAACTGAGAGGGTTGGTCTTCAGTACCAGGTTCTTCAGTGGATTCCCTCTCAGTTGGGATCTCCTCTCTCCCAGTTTCAGAAGGAGAGGGAGGAGAACCCTACTGTGGGTTAGAAGATGAAGTTGGCTGTTGTGTAGCTTCAGGTGCAGGTGGTGTTGTCTCTGTAGGTTCCACCTTTACCTCAACTTCAGGTTGAGCTTGACTTGATGATGAATGAAGGTCCACAAGCTCTCCCCTTTTTATCTTCTGCTTGATCACCCTTATGTGCTCATCCATTGTGGATAGAGACATGGGACCAAGCCTCCTTCCGGAGAACCCATACAGCTTCAAGAAGCTCATCATCCTCTGCCTATCTGCAGACTTTTTCTGACTTTTCTGGATGATGGCTCTTGATTTTGCAGCTTCTTCCCTTTGCCTCTTCTTTGCAGCTTGCCTTTCTTTCTTGGCTTGCTCTTCCAGCTGCTTATTGTATTCAAATAATATATAATCATAAGGCAAGGGAAGGAGTGCAGGTGCCTGATAGAGACCTGTGGCACTCAGGTAGTTGATCATTTTTAATCTTTCTTCTTCATCAACTACCTGAGGTTGTTCAGCAGCCACAGTCTCTGACTCAGGACTTTCTTGAACTGGGGAGAGGACAGGAATGTTCTTGTAAAGCCTTTTTCTCCTCATTTCTTCCTTGTGTTTGAGGGTCAAGGCTGCATCCTCTGCTTCCTTCCTCTCCTTTGACAATTCAATGTCAGCCAGTTCATTTAACTCCTCTAAGGGGAGAGAGATGAGTTCATCTATGTTGTAGTTCCTGGTCCCCAGATAGTTGAGCCTGGCTGCCCTTAATTCATCTTCTTGAGTGTTTGGTACAGGGGCAGCCAGAATTGCAGCTTGCATGAATCCTGGGGAACCACTTGAACTCTCTCCCCTCAGCTTCCTCTTCCTCTCTCTCTTTTCTTCTTCAATCTCTTCAGGAGTCATCTTCCTTTTGCCTTTGTCAATTGTAGATCTTGATGACTCAGTCATAGGAGAGCTTTGGCCTTCATTGCTTGATTCAGTAGTCAAGCTCTGGCCAGAGAGAGGTTGTGAAGCACCATCACCAGCTGGTGCCTCATTGAGGGTATGGGGTGCTGGAGGAGATCTTGTCTCAAGGTTCACAGTCTCAGCCTCTGGGCCTTCAGTCAAGGCTTTCCCTTCGAAGCTAATCTTGGGGTCTACCTCAACATCCAGTTGACCAAAGGCTTCAACTGCTAGCCTCTGTCTATATGATGTTGTTCTCCTTTTGAATTCTGCCAGCACCCAGTCTTGAAATTGATTGGCTAATCTGACAGCTTGTCTGTTATTGCTTGGGTTGACACATTCCAGATCTACCAGATTTATACCCTCATAGAAACTCAGGGTGGAGATGTTGAGAATTTCTTGTTGACCCTGAGCTCTAGAGATCACAAGAGCTTTCCTATCACTGTCATACCCCCAACCCCAGATTGGGTTCTCAGATGGGGCAGACATTGCTCTTGGTACTCCCTCCTCAAACAGTTGTTGAATGAGCAGTTCCAGATCACTGTCTAGAGGAGGTTGCTGAGCATGGACAACTGCAAGATAGGATGGTGAGTCCTGTATGTCCATACTTGAGGAAGAACTCCCAGGTTCTGTGGCTGTCAGAACTTCCTCCCCCTTTTTGGTAGCATCACCCTCATGCATAGGTGAGCTGGGGAAGTGATCCATAACATCCACAGGTTCTTGTGGACCTGGATGAGTTTGTCCTATGGGTCTCTCAGCTAACTAGCCCTTGAGATCGGTGATCTCAAGTTGCTGGTCATGGACCCTCCTTTGCAAGATAGTCACCTGTGATTCAAGGTGAGCTATCTGTGAAACCAGTAAGGTGCAGATGTCTTCGAGTTGGTTCACCCTGAGTTTCAGACTCCCCTCATCTTCAGTTGAAGAATCATTGGGGGATGAAGGAGGTGAACCGAGGTCTGATCCTTCACCACCAGCATGGGGTTCTTGGCTGCTGGATTTCCCCTGCCCAATGACAGTGTCAAGAGGCTGGGTTGCCGTGGTTGAGGTCTTAAAGATGTAATCACTGACAACAGTGAGAGCCTCTTCCATATGGATCTCCTGGACAATCACAGGAAGATCCACCTTAGTTTGGGGTGTCTGATGTGGGCTAGACAGGGGTGAAGCAGGAGTACTCATCTCCCCTTGAGTGTGGGTAGAGAGGGGAGAGTCATGATACTCACTGAAACCCAAATCTTCATCAGAGTAGAAGTCAAGGCTGGGTATGGGGCGGTTGAGATCAAGAGGCTGGGGATGGTAGCTTTCCCCTGAAGGTTGATCACTAGAGTGTTGAGACTCAGAGTGATGGCTTAAGGCTGTGAGCTCATCAGGCTGAGCATGAGGAACCTGAACACTGATTGTTTGAAAGATGGGAGTGGTCTGCTCCTCAGGGGAAGTGGGAGCTCGAGAATCCACTTTCTCCTATATGGGTTCTGATATGGGGGCCTGCACATGCTCAGTAGCAAGTGCAGGGGTTCGTTTGGATTTTCTTTGGTAGGTGATTTTGATAGTAGGTTGTATTTGAGGTGGGTGAGAAGTAGAGGGTGTTGGTTCATCATTAGCTGGGGCTGCTAGGATGTCACCCTGAGCAATGAGCTCAAACATTTTCAGGACAAGGGCTGTTTCTACCCCTGAGAACCCAACAGTTGGCTTTTTCAATATCTTGAAAATGTCGGCCTCATATGTGCAAGTTTAAGAACATTACCTGTTCCCCTCAACTGTGGTCCCAATTCACAGTTGAGAATGTGTTGAACATACCGGGGGAACATGTAATATTCTAAGGAATCCAAATTCGCTAGTAAATTTGTAAAACAAACTGAGAGTACCTGAATTTGACCCCTTGAACCATCCCATGGACAATGAAGGAGAGGTCTTCTGGAATCTGGTCCCATCCTCCATGTTTGTTGGATAAGCTGTGGATGACGACATGGAGGAGGTATTTCCATTGGAATGAGACCTTCCCCTTCCTGAAGGTCTTAACCGAAAAGTCACCTTCACAGCCCATCTGCGCAAAGGATTGGTTGACAGCAACTTTTGGAAAGGACAGCTCACCTGCTTCATCATCCAGCTGCAAATGGGTGTTTATAATAGCTGGAGTGATGAAAACCGTCCTCCCTTGCACTGTGGCAGACAGTGCCTTCTCCCCGTCCATGGTGACCTCTTGACAGGTCCGCCAGAACTCAAGCAACTAATCTTCATAGAGAGGAGGATCGATTGTAAGGGAGGTGAAGTAGTGAGACAAAGAAAGATACCTACACACGTCTGAGAAGCTTGGATCCTTCTCAGAGTTTAAAAGAGCAACTTGATTGTGATGCCTGTGTAGGTGCATGGTAAAATCAGGGTCGTTACGACGATCAAGATTAGCCATTTGAAGAAGCTTTGTAGTGAAGGAAAGAAGAAGAAGATGAAATTTGGGGGTAATTTTAGGTTAAGGAACAATGAGAGAAGTGAGATGAAATAGAACCGTTTGAAAAGATATACTCTGGATTTGAGACAAAGTTATGACAAAAAGATAAACTTTGAAATCCGCAAGTGGGTCCTACTTCTGAAAAAGGCGCCCAAAAAGTTAGTTTTCTTGGAAGTAGTAAAAGCTTCCGAAGGCAATTTTGGTTTCGGAAGCTTTGCAATCAAAGCTTCCGAAAGCAATTTTGCTTCGGAAGATATTTCAAAGAGTTTTGAAAATTTTGGCTTCGGAAGAAATAAATGAGTCTTCCGAGACTAAATTGCTTTCGGAAGAAATTTGTTCCTAAAATGCATTTAAGTACTTATACCAAAATTTAAGCTTCGGAAGATACTTCAAGAATTTCTTCCGAAGGTAAATCTCAGATAAGCTGTTTAAACGATTTAGACATAAATTTCTTCCGAAGGCAACTTTTGCTTCTTCCGAAGGTAAATTTTCATCATTCTAAGAGATATCATTTTAAAAGTTTGTTTTTCTTCCAAAGAGAACTGGGCTTATGAAGTGATCTAATAGACAACCTAGGACACACAGTTTTAGAAATAAATTGATTAAGTTATTAAGAAAAATCTATTCAAAATTAATCATCCCCCAATAGCTGATACAAAATATTTAAATCTCTGTTCATCAAACGCTTTTGTGAACAAATCAGCATATTGTTCATTTGTGTTAACTTTGATTAGTTTTATCAACCCCCTTTCAAAATTATCCCTAATCAGATGATACCTGATGTTAATGTGTTTGGTCCTTGAGTGTTGCACGGGATTCTCTGTAATAGAGATGGCACTGTTGTTGTCTATATGGATGGGAGTCTCTTTGAAATTGAACCCATAGTCTAGCATCTGATTCTGAATCCAAAGCACTTGAGCACAGCAGCTGGCAGAAGCAATGTATTCAGCTTCAGCAGTTGATGCAGACACACAGGATTGCTTCTTGCATTGCCAAGAGACTATCCTTCCACCCAGGAACTGACACCCCCTAGATGTGGACTTTGCAGTCATGTTGCAACCACCATAATCACTATCTGTATAAGCATACAGATTGAAGTCTGAATTCTTTGGATACCAAAGGCCTAGATTTGGAGCACCTTTGAGATGTCTAAGGATCCTTTTGATAGTGATTAGGTGTGACATCTTGGGGTTGGCTTGATATCTTGCACATATGCATGTGGGAAACATGATATCAGGCCTGCTAGCAGTAAGATACATAAGTGACCCAATCATAGCCTTGTAGAGATGTTCATCAACACACTCCCCCTCAAGATCAGGACCAAGGGAGTGGTTTCTGGCTATGGGTGTCTTTGCAACCTTACAGTCAGTCATCTTGAATCTTGTAAGTATGTCCTGTACATACTTTGACTGACTGATGAAGATGCCATCTTCAACCTGCTTCACTTGAATTCCTAGAAAGAAATTGAGTTCCCCCATGGCACTCATTTCAAATCTATTCTTCATCAGCATCTCAAAGTCTTTGCAGAGCTTTGGATTAGTTGAACCAAAGATGATGTCATCTACATATATCTGAACTAGCAATGTGTCATTTCCTGTTTCTTTGATGAAGAGAGTCCCATCAATAGTACCTCTTTTGTATCCATGTTGACAGAGGTATGTTGATAGTGTCTCATACCACTTTCTTGGAGCTTGATGCAGTCCATAAAGGGCTTTATCAAGCTTGCAGACATAATCAGGATGATCTGGGTCTGCAAAGCCAGGTGGTTGTTTAATATAAACTTCTTCATCAATCACCCCATAGAGAAAGGCACACTTCACATCAAGCTGGTAGACCTTGAAATCCTTGGATGCAGCATAAGCCAGAAATATTCTTACAGCTTCAAGTCTTGCAACTGGAGCAAAGACATCAGTGTAATCAATCCCTTCTTCTTGAGTGTATCCTTGGACAACCAGTCTAGCCTTGTTCTTGATGATGATCCCTCTATCATCTTTCTTGTTCCTGAATACCCATTTGGTTCCTATGACACTCTTCCCTTGAGGAAGAGGGCATAAGTTCCAAACCTTCTGTCTTCTGATTTGAAGCAGCTCATCTTGCATAGCTTCAATCCAGCTTCCATCCTTCAAAGCCTCATCAACCTTCTTCGGCTCTATCTGGGATAAGAAACAAGAATGTAGACAAACATGGCTGTCATGAGCTTGTCCTCTTGTTCTTACCCCTGAGTCAACATTTCCAATGATGTTTGTGGTGGGATGTGACTTGTGGATCCAAAGTTGAGGGATCACAGCAAGTTGGTTAGACAGATCTAAATTTGAGAAATTCTGATCTGGCAATGAGGTGTCTCCCACCACATCAGCACACTTATCAAGAGAGACTTGATCCAATGAGTGTGTGACATCATTCATGTTGTCTTCAATGGAGTGGTTATCAGCATCAAGAAATTCTTGATCACTGTCACCACCTCCAGTTCCTCCTCCTGCATTTGAAGTTCCTTCTCCTGAATTCTGAGCCTCTGAGCTGGAATTTGAAGGCAATTCATTTGAATCAGCAGTATTTGTCATGCTAGTGCTGATGGGAGCTTCAATTGCAGGGTTAGTCACCACTGGAGCTGAAGTAGTCTTCTTGTTTGGTCTTCTCAGCTCAAATCTTGGATCAGGATCTTCTGTTGACCTGTTATCTGTAGATCCTGAAACATTCTCACAAGATTTGTTAAAACAGTTGGTAACTAAGTCAAGATCAAACAGCCAATCCGGACCAGAACCTTTTACACAGGGTGTGTGTTCATTGAAAGTCACATTGGCTGACTCCTCAATGATTCTAGTTCTGAGATTGTATACTCTATAAGCCTTAGCTTGAGAAGAGTACCCAACAAAGTGTCCATCATCTGATTTCTCAGCAAACTTGGCTATTTGATCTTTGGTATTCAAGATGGTGCAAGGACATCCAAATGTTCTGAGAAAACCAATGAATGGTCTCCTTTTGTGCCACAGTTCATAAGGAGTCTTACCATGTGTCTTAACTACCAAAACTCTGTTTTGCACATAGCAGGCTGTGTTGACAGCCTCTGCCCAGAAGGTGATGGGCAGTTTAGAGTCAGACAACATGGTTCTTGCAGCTTCAATAAGTGTCCTGTTTCTCCTCTCAGCAACACCATTTTGCTGAGGAGTCCTGGGAGCACTGTATTGTCTTGAAATACCCTTTTCATCACAAAATGTATCAAGGATTTGGTTTTTGAATTCGGTTCCTTGATCACATCTTATGATTTTGACCTTGTGATCAGATTGATTCTCAATTTTCAGAATGAAATTCTTTAAGATTTCAGGAGTTTCATCCTTAGTTCTAAGGAAAAACACCCAAGTGAATCTTGTGAAATCATCTGTGATCACCAAACAGTATGAGGTCCTTCCTAAACTCATTACACTGGTGGGGCCAAACAGATCCATATGTAACAAGTGTAGGGGAGTAGTGATAGAGTTCATTTCCTTTGGCTTGTGAGACACTTTGTGTTGCTTCCCCTTCAGGCATGCAACACAGTGGTCATCACTTGTAAACTCTTTCTTTGGCATTCCAGTTACCAAATCATTCTTAATCAGTTTATTCATGTTCTTAAAGTTTACATGGCACATTCTTTTATGCCAAAGGAAAGACTCATCACTATTTGCTTTAGATAGAAAGCAAGAAATCTCTCCAGAGGGAGATGTTTCCTGCAAGTCCATCTTGTACATGTTCCCTTTCCTGGGGGCTCTGAGCAAAATATGCTCTTGAGGAATGTCAACCCCGGGCTTGAGAACAATGCACTCATGCTCAGTAAAGAGCATGTGATGTTTTTGGTCACAAAATTAGGACACACTCAAAAGATTGTATCCAAGCTCCTTGACAAAGTTTACCTTCTCAATGCTGAGCTTACCATTTGAGACCATGCCCCTACCAGTGATGTAACCTCCTGCATCTCCTCCAAAAGCAACTGGTCCTCCATCAATTCTTTCAAAGTTTTGAAGTAGGGACTCATTGCCTGTTATGTGCCTGGAGCAGCCACTATCAATGATCCACACATTTCTGTTTGCCTTTGGCTGTCCCTGCACAAAAGAGATGATTTAGTTATATTTGAAAACCCAAGCCTCATTGGTCTTGGGCTTATAAAATTCAGATGAAGGCAATGAAACAGTAAGTGATCCTATGTTCAGGCTTTGAGGATCATTTGCTGTTGCTGAAGAGGAGCTTTTAGTCTCAAGGTCTTCCTTCATCTTCCACACCACCTTTGGAAGATTGGGCTTGACCTTCAATACTTGGAAGCTTTTGTAGCTTCGGAAGCTTTGGAGACGGATCCTTCGGAAGATCTTGCTTTCACTGCAGCAAGCTTCAGTGCTTCGGAAGCATTCCTTTCTTCCGAGACCAACTTTTCTTCCGAAGGCAATTTCCTACTTGCCTTCTTCTTCATTTTGGAGCTTCCGAAGGAAACAGATTTTCCTTCCGAAGCTGTTTGTTTCTTCTTTTCTCAGAAGTTTTCTTCTTGATCATGTGGATAGTACTCTTGGGATTGTATTGACAATCCTTAGCCAGATGTGAAGTACTACCACACATAACACAATCCAAATCTTTCCTTCTGAGAGTCTTCTTTCCCAAAGAAGACTGAGCTTGAACACTTTCCTTTTCTTTCTCCACCTTTTCAGATGATGCAGCAGGCTTCTTAGGGTGAAGCTTGCTCTTTGAAATGGATGGTTCAGGCTGTGCAGCAGTGACACACAGCTGATCAGTCTTCTTGTTGTTGCTGGAGTGAGTTGAAGCTGAAGTAGAACTCTTGGTACTAGAATTCTTGACAGGATCTTCAGCTTTCATCACCTTGAACCCTGCAGAGATAAATACTTGTTTCTGTTTGGGATCAAAGGTGGTCTTGATCTCTTGAGCTTTTCTGGATCTTCTCTTTGCTCTTCTGATCAAGTTCTTTCTCTTGGTTTTGCTCAAACCAGCTTCTTTTTCCTCCTTAGGAGCATGGTGACCCTTTTTGGATTGACTCTCTTCACTCATCTCAGAGTCATCCCTCACCTTCTCCTCTTCATCCTCTTCATCACTGGGGTCTATGGATGGCAGCTCATCTTGACCAGTTCCACACCTAGGAGATCTGACTGATAGTAGAGTGTGTGGAGGAGCTATCTCACTAGATCCCAGTCCCTGCTTATTCTGATAACACACTTTTGCATGCAGAGATGAGGATATCATGTTCTTGAAGGTCTCTTCTTCAAGAACACATTTTTCTGCCCTGGCTTTGCTGATCACAAGCTCAGCCTGGCATTCAGTCAACTTGGTAATGAGATCCTTAATTTGAGTCCTGTAGTTTGTTTGCTCATGTTTAAGAGTTGAAACTGTTTTCTCTAGATCTTCTATCTTAAGTTTATAGTCATTTTCAGCTCTTTTAAAATCAGCTTTTAAAATATTTAAAGACTCAATATCAGATCTCATTTCCAAGTTGTAGGACCTGTATCTATTTACTTTAGCAATACATTCAGGAGAGCAAAGATGTTCAAGTACCTTGGCTTCATCATGATCAGCCATGAGTGCTTGGTTTGGAGATGCATCTTCAGCTTGAAAGCTCCAGTCAAAGCCTCCTTCTTCAACAGCAACTGCAGCTTGCTGTCTTGGCTTCTCATTCTGGTTCCCTCCTTCAGTGTAGTTTGGCCTGGATGAAGCTTGGCCACCATTTGACTTAGGTGCCTTGCATTCTCTAGCAAAGTGTCCCATCTGGTTACAGTTGTAACACTTGACTTTGCTCTTGTCCAGCCCAAACTTGCCACTGGCAGCATTGCTAGGAAACCTTCTTCCAGTCCTCTTGTAGAACTTCTGGGCTCTGTGAGTGAGAAGAGCCATTTGCTGGACTATCTCCATGTACTCCAGATCATCTGGATGGATACAGTCCAGGTCTTCAAGAGTGAAAAGAAAGTTGCCTGAACTTTCATCAGTGGAGACAAAAGCTTGAGAAGAACTTGTCTCTTGGAAGGGACTTCCTTGGATGTAGCTCTCTCTGGGTGTCTCTGGGAAGGTGATGAAAGGACCCTTTTATGAGGTTTCAGGGTAGCAGATGAGATGATGCTGTGGTTCTCTGCTATCCCTTTCAACCACATGAAGGGCTGAACTCTGGTGAGTGTTGGAGCTACCAGATGAATTTTGCATATTCATCTCCATCTGGTATCCACTGAGTATCCCATACAACTCAGTGAGAGTAAGGGTCTTGAGGTTTTAGTCCTCTTAATGACCACACAGTAGTGTGTCCATTGTCTTGGAAGAGAGGACATGAACTTCCTAACAATATCCCTGTTCTCAATAGTTACCCTAACATCAGCCAGAGTATCCACAATCTCAACATACCTGAAGTATTGTTGAGTCATGGTTTCACCTGTCTTGAAGGTGAAATTTTCAAACTGCTGCTTCAGGAGATCCTTCTTGTTCTCCTTGGCTTCATTTGAACCCTCATACATCAGTTTCAGTGCATCCCATAGCTGTTTAGCGGTCTTGCACTTCTTGAAACCTCTGTAGATGGAGTTTGGAAGAGCAGTTTGGAGGGCTGTCATGGCTTTCTGATCAATGTCAATTCTTTTCCAGTCTTCATCAGAAAAGTCAGCCCTCTCCTTTGGTATCATGCCACCACCAGCAGCAGCTGAAGAGGTGCATGGTACATGAGGTCCATTGATAACAGACTCCCACATCCTGGAATCTAGAGACTTGATAAAGCCTTCCATTCTTTGACACCAAGTTTCAAAATCCTCAGGAGTGATCAGTGGGGACTTTTCATAGTTCCAGTTTCCATATCAGCTTTGGAGATAGCTGCCATTTGAAGAGTTAAGTGATGTGTGTAACTAAGAGGATTTGAAGATGGTGAGATCTTACAATCAAGAGCCTGGAATGCTCTGATACCAAATGCATGACCGTTAAGGGTACTTAAGCTTGCACTTAGTTAACACACTTAGGAGGATCTTAAGATCACTTAACAATTCAAATAGAGAACTGTGAATCTTTACTAAAGATACAAGATAAACACAAGTAAAACAAGAACAAGAGCATAAGATAAAGTTTTCAAGAAAGTTGTATATTGCTTCTCTAGTTCTATTACAAGTGTTGTACAAGTATATTTGACTACAAGAACCGGAGACTACTTATACTACATCCTACAACCATCAATATGCAAAAAGACAGTTGGAAGTGACTAATCTAGACAACAAGATCAGCCTAAAGTCAAAAGGCAGATTGCCTTTTGACTAGTGACTATGACAAGTCATAGCTCACTGACTTTCCTATTACAAAAAGCCAAGAAGGAACAAAAACAGAAACTTGCAGGCGAAGACCTTACTTATTTATCATAAAGTATGGAAGTTTCACCAACTAGTGATAGCAGGTGAACTACCAGAGCATGCAGTGGAAAGCAGGTTGCTTTATGATAAAGTTGATGGAAAAGTATCTTTTCTCTCTCTTCAGAAGAAAATCAGTCTTGTCTTTGAACATCTTCGAAAGACTTTGTCTGGAGAGCTTCGGAAGGCTTCATCTTTTACCTTCGGAAGAGTTGAGTCTTTGGCTTAGGAAGACTTTACACTTAGAATATTTTCCAAGTTCAGTGTAAAGCTTCCGCAGCAGTTTCTTCTGAACTTTGGCTTCGAAAGATTTTACACTTAGCATTTTTTTCTTAAGTGTGTAAAACTTTCGAAGCTAGTTCACCTTTGTTTCAAAGTGCATGTTGGAAGACTTGGTTGTTTTGGTATCCTTTGGTTGCATCAGCCTCTTAACTTCAAAGATTCCTACACGTGTCACACAGTACTGTAACATAAATACTAATAAATACGGAAATTAAGTAAGTCAAACTAATGCCGTTACATTAGTTTAAAACCAAAATATCATAGTCTTAAAATTATTGCCAAATGTCTTATTTAATTATCATCTCTTCACTTCCTAGCTTGTTCTTTAACGCTCTTCACACATTCCCTTGATTTCCCTGCATACCTGCCGCAAAGAAACAATGCGGCTGAGCGAGTACCCAGTGAACAGATAAAAGGAAAGTTGACACAATATCATAACGAATACAACTGTCATGATATATATATGCATATACATATAACTATACATCAGATCATCATAACCGCATGGTACGGATATCATATTTCATTTGAACATGCCAGGTTAACAGAATATAGAGTTCAGATCTAGATATCATAGGTTTTAATAAATTTCAGATTAACATGCTTCTTATTATACCGATCATGCAGGCCAACAAAAAATTCAGATACAGATTCTCATATAGATTAATATATTCAGATTTATGGAAATACCCAATGAACAAGAAACAGATATCAGAAATAAAGTAGTAATCATAGCGTACAGAGGGCTGTAGTCCCTAAGTACTAGATGTGTGGAGGAGCGTTGGCATACGCTCACATCCACCAGATGCATATATATCCTAGGACCAGTCCATACGCCTCTGAAACAGATATAGCTAAGTACTTCTCCGAGCACATAGATATACAGATAAAATAGAGACACCGTGGTCTAATCACACCGCCACGGATGGTGCCAAGTTATCGATGCCGCTATGACGAGTCTATGGAACCCCCATAGAAAGTGTTGCTCGGGTATCAGAGTTCAGATTAACAGGTCGTATACCAATTTTGAATTTATTAAACATACATGAATTATACACTAATTAAAGCAACAAATTCAATTTAAATGAATGAATAATGATAACACAGAATAAACATTAAACTAAAGCAACAAATTCAATTTAAATGAATGAATAATGATAACACCGAATAAATATTAAATTAAGTCCTAGGATGAGCCGAATAATAAACTTAGCAACAGAAAAAATGAATCAAATGTGAGACACAATTGTTTATAGTTTACACATAACAGATGGATCAATAAAACTAGTAGCAACGGAATATAAATAAAATAAAACAGAAAGTAAGGTGCAATCCACTACATATAGCAGAACGAATTGAATCAGATTATCCGTACCTTAAGCAATAGCAAAAAAATCACTATGACGCTGCTATCTCGTTTCTAATATATTACAAAATACCTACATATGGGTTAATTTTAAGTTAGATTTATTTCCAAGCTTCACATGTTAGTTTCGTACATTAACCCGCATCCTATAGTTTTAACATTTTAAGTAAAACTGAAAATGTTTATATATTTATTTTACTACAAATACTAATAGTTAAATATATTTATATAGCGATTCACAAGAAATCGAATTCTAATTTGAAGTTCCACGTGATTTTTCATGTGGTGACTTTTGCAAAAAAGAAAATAAATACTAATAATGAAATAAACAAATAAATAAATAAGAGAACGAAAGAAAACATAAATAATTAAATCTCAAGTGTGCAATTTCATATTTTCATGAACCACCATTGATCATAAGTCATTGCCATCATCGTTATTTATTATTATTTTCTTTTCCCATGGTTTTGGTGATATTACAATGTCATAATAAAAAAAAATAGAGCATGCCTTTTAAAGTCGAAGCAAAGTTTAATTAGTTACCTTCTTCCGCAAAACAAGAATGGATGGAATTTGAGAAGGTTATAGGAGCAAGTTAAAGCGACTGATTTGATGTTCGATGGTGACGGCTCCGACGGTGCGAAACCAAGCTCTAAGAACTGAAAGTATAACGTTACTTCAAGACCTAGTAGCGAAAACCGACAATGTAGTTCGTTAAAATTATTAAGTTACTAAACACCAAAAGCCGAATGGATTAGAAGCAGGTCATTACCTTGTATACTTATTAGCCGTTGCTTGGAAACTAGTTTGCTTTCGAGCGTTCGACGTTGACGCGGTGATGACTCGGAGTTATCAGAGAGACGTAAAATCAGAAGAAGGCAACTATGACAACTAGCGGAAGTTGTATCGTTGTTTCAAGACCTATCATTTGGTGAACAAAGCAAGTTTTGTTCGGATTTATTTCTTTTGAGATTCGAAACAAGAACAAGAATATCAAAAGGAAACAAAGATGTTTACCGCTATCTTACGTCAACTGCGGTTCATCGCGGTGTAGGGGTGCTGGAGTTTTCTTGCGGCAGTCCGTCTGCGACTATCTTGCCTGAAAGCACACAGTCGATGGAGGGCGTATAATGGACTCTCGGAGAGGGTCCTGACAATTGCCGATGGGGTTAGTTTTTGTGAGGTGTGTCATCAACCTCAAATTCTTTTAATAGACTTGATTTATTTGTAAAGATGATTATCGTTACCCGGTAAAATTGTCGATTATTGTGGAAGATTTGGAAACAAAATCACAGAAATATGCTGGACGCAGTCGTGATTTCGTGAAAATGGTGGTGGCATTCAAATATCTTTATCATTTCCTTTATTACTAATATCAATATCTATATTAATATCAATTAATGTTGATATTATCATTATTATTATTAATTTTTATATTAGCATTATTATTTCTTAATTTTTATATATATTAATGCCGGTTATTTCAACAATGGTCCTACAGATCTAAACCACCACCATCACAACACACCACTACCACTCTCTACCGCCTTTAAAGCTTGCATCCGACCCATTTCCCTCCCCCATTTCTTGCAGATCTACACCCAACACGTCACCACGACCACCACTCTAATCACCATCCTTACACTATTATTTTAGTTAATTTTGAAAACAATTAATTTAGTGGGTTTGAAAATCGAGATCATCTTTACGTTTTTTTCATCGTTTACTTTCAATTTTAGTTGCAATAGTTGCAATTCTAGTACATCATCGAGATTAGGTGGTTTTTAGAAATGAGGTACCCAATTATGGGCTAAGAGTAGGGTTTCATTCGGGTTTTTTAATTGGGTATTGGGTTCCTCGGGTTTTTAGATATAGAAAATCAACCAGAAGGCTGAACCGAATATTTAATCAGTATCCGATATTCAGTATTCGACATTCGGTCTTCGGGTTTATTTGGGTCGGGGTAATTGGTGATCGGGTTTGTCCACTTGTAAATTTAAAAATCAAAGGCAACATACTTTAAGTTGTTTCGGTTTTGGTAATCGGATTTAGCATCTCTTCACAAGCAAATTGGGTAGTCATAGTTAAAAAAAACAAAATCAACCTCTAAATCTACATGTTACTCGAACATATACTTAACATAATCAAACACCATAACTATTATTGCTCAAACAAAAGTTACGCAATAACACGTTACTAAGCCTATAATACATGTTATCTTTATATTATTAAGCTAGGACGTAAAAGGACTAACAAACATTTATTTTAAACAAATTGTAAGGGTTACAGTTAGAAGTTGATGCAACCAAAGAGCTCTCAGCATGCACATGTTAAGTACAAAGAAAGTACTTCGGAAGATTTGATATAACTCAGCGAATTATACTAAGTATCAAATCTTTCAAAGCTAGTGTTATCATGTATGATTGAGTGTTTTGTCTGTTTTGTGTGCTTGAATGTTTGTTTGTTATCATGTATGATTGAGTGTTTTGTCTGTTTTGTATGCTTGTATGTTTGCTTGTTATCATGTATGATTGAGTGTTTTGTTTGTTTTGTATGCTTGTATGTTTGCTTGTTATCATGTATGATTGAGTTTTTTGTTTGTTTTGTATGCTTGTATGTTTGTTTGTAAGTTTTACAGATTACACTTGAGTAATCTATGAGTGTTTGATTTGTATGATGCTGAAATGATTTGTTTTGATTGTTTGATATGTTAGACATGATTGTTTGTTTGTTTTGTCTATTTGTTTGTTAGAAACCTCTATGAATGAGAACGACCAACTTCTTCTGCATTCTTCTGCACTTCTTCTATTGCCTTGAGAGATTCTTCAACATCTTGTTCTGTGGCTTCGTCTTTCTCTGCTTCTTTTACTTGTTCAGCCAGAGGATTAATCTTCAAAGCATTGAGGTAGTTCACTATATGTTCAGTAAAGTACTGAACTGCACTCTTCTGATCATCATACTTATACTTAATTGGTAGATGTACCAGCTGTTCCAAAGTAGACTGATCCAAGCTTTGTACATCAATGTTGTTGACCAGTGTGGTCACAACATGCTTTCCCTTCAAGATCTCTAAATTGTTGTTCTCAGAAATACTCATGCCTGTTTGAATAGTGTGTCCGCAGTACAATTTTATATTGTACGCTGTAGACCCCTTGTATGTTGTACTGTGTTCACAGCGGATGGGCATTTGTACATACGCTGTGCACACTTGTGTGAAAAATTTACAATTGATGACTAAAAAGTCATACGTTATGGTTGACCACTGTTTTCAAAGCGAATGAACATTTGTTCATGCGCTGTGGACACGTTGAAAAAATTGCTTGGTTGTTTATAGAGGATGAACACTTGTTCATGCGCTGTGGATCCTTGAAAATTGTTTGATTGTACATAGCGGATGAACATTTGTTCATGCGCTGTGAACACTTGAATTGTTTTGTTTGATTGTTCATAGCGGATAAACATTTGTTTATCCGTTGTGGATCCTTGAAAATGATTTGTGAATGTTTACAGCGTATGATTACCTGTGTGCATACGCTGTATACACTTGTACTATTTCTACAACGGATGACTAATGTAAGTCATGTGCTGTGAAATGGCACTGTATTCACAGCGGATGTCTTGTCAACATCATGCGCTATGAACACTTGTGTGTTCACAAGTGCATAGCGTATGTTTGTTTGTTTTGTCCGCTATATACACTTAGTGTATTTTGCATGTTATTATGGTTACTGTAGCTACAGCGGATGTATGTTTGTGTGTCCGCTGTGACAACAGTTTTCAAAAATTTCAGACTTTTATTTATTTTGAACTAATGTCTTCCGAAGCATATGTTTGATAAAATTTTCTTCTAAAAGAACATTTGTTTGATAAAACTTGTTTAAATCAAAATGTTTGTTTAAATATTTGATTTAAAATGTATGTAAAATGCTAAAATTTTAACATGATCAATATATGGATGTTAAGATATTACTCACAAGCAATATTTTGCAATATTATACATATGTATGTGTGTCAAACTGCTGTGTTTGGGTGTTGGCTTGACTTGGCTTTATTTAAAACTCAAAATTTAGAAGATTTCAAATTTTAAAATGTATGAATATACACAATTCTGCTGCCTTTGATATTTCCATGTTCAATTTCTCCTCCTAAATTTTTGCATAGTTATAAAAATCTTTTATAAAAATGACAAAAATTTATATGTGTTTGAGTGGAAATTTTCAAAGTCCAAATTTATTGCTTGTTTGTTAAACACTTAGTAAGATCACATTGAATCTTACTAACAAATGAATGTGTTGCTTGGTTGAATCATGAATCAGTGTCACATACCATGAGATCATACTAGTCTAAAATTCTCACTGAGTGGTTTGAATGTTTTTGAGAATAGACATAGACTAATACAATGTTGATTGCAGATATTGGATCCACTTAACTCATGCATGGTATTAATGATTGATTGAAACAGTGAGTGATTATCATGTTTTGAGTTGATTGATATGAGTTGTATGTACCCCACATCTGATTGTATGTTTGGTACAACCCTCTTCAAGATATGCTAGAAAGCACTTTCAATACTTAAGACCTAGGTACTTAGGAGTATAAATGCTCAATTTGATCCATGATGTTTGATCCTTATTGGGATTCTTTTTCACTTCACTTTAGAAGGTGATCCTCTTTGGGATTCTTTTGATTCATTCACAAGGAATGTAGTCTTAAAGACTTTATTGATTGTTCATCTATAATGGATGTGTTCCTCATTGGGAATCATTTTGGATCATGATTTGGGTCATTCAGGTCTGTGCTTAGCACAACAAAGAATGCCTTGGTGTACTCCCGGTCTATGATCATAACAAAGGAGACACTTGTACGATTGAGCAATTTATAAACTGTTTCACTTGGTGTATTATAGTTACTTTATAAGCAACCTATATTGGATAGATTAATACTCACCATAAACCAAGATATGTTCTTTGACCACACAATCATAAGAATTTAGTGCTTCACTATTGTATGTGTAGTTAGGTGTCCCATGCTGAGCCTATCCACATATCAAACAAAATACTATCAGTCTTTATTAGTGGAAAATGACTCAAGTGAAGAACTAAGCTAGTGTACTATCATTTCTCATGACTGGTATGTATGATTCAATATGTTTGATTATAAGAAAACATGAATGTTTGTTTGATATCTTGATTTTGAAAGATACATGTTTGATGTTAAACTTGGACTTAGACTAAATCAAGCTTGTTTTTTTAATGTTTTGAAAAACATTACTTGTTTGATTCATAGTTGATCATACCAAGTGACTGAACCAAAAATTCAAATCTTGTCGAATCAAATGGTTTTGTAAATAGTTCAGCCAATTGATTGTCTGTATGGACTTTGACAACTTGATCAGACCCTTTTCTAAGCAGTTTCTCAGAAAGTGATATCTGATCTCTATATATTTTGTTTTTAAATGTTGAACAGGATTGTCAGTGATAAGCATGGAAGCAGAGTTGTCAATGTGTATGGGTGTTTGAAGAAAATTAAAGCCATAGTCAAGCATTTTGTTTTGAATCCAAAGCACTAGAGAACAGCATGCAGAAGCAGCTATGTATTCTGCTTCAGCTGTTGACACAGGGACGTTTGTTTGTTTCTTGCACTGCCAGGAGATCAGTCTTGATCCAAGAAATTAACAAACTCCATTTTTGCTCTTAAAATCCCGAAGGAGGGAACAATTGCCAGTCATATGTCAGGAGTATCCACTGTCAACATACCATATGTTGTCAGGCCTTCTTTTATGTCCCTATAAAAGAAAAGAAATTAGTTAGTTGGTGCAACCCAAGCCATGATGGTCTTGGGTTTTCCGTCTTTCCCTATGACACAAATTTCTTCTAGAATGGCATTGTCTGCTGGTTTAAAAATTCTAGGTACACTAGTTTTCCTTTGATTTTTTTAGCTCTATCAGGAGAAGTACTTTGAGCTCTTCTCCTTTGAAAGCTAATGTCTGGTGATTGTCTGTTTTGAGACTTATGTCTCCTTATTAGTTGTTTAAAGTTGTCATAAAATGTTTTGTCATTGTTTAAAACAACTTTTTGATGAGGAGTTTGTCTTGGTACTCATCCCTTGTTCTTGTTTTGAACAGGTGTTTGTTTCTCAGTTGATTTCTCAACTTGAGCCTGTTTGTTTTGCTTTTCATTTTTCTTATTAAAAAAGCAATTTGTTGTGCTATGATTGTTTCTTTCACAAATTGAACAATAGTTGTGAAAATGGCATGTTTTAGCACTGTGATTATTCATATGACAGTACTTGCAGTATTTACCATACTTGCATTTTTCAGTGGTGTGTGTGTATTGATCACACCACTCATAATATAGTAAATCAGCATTTGTTTGTTTGTTAGTAACTTTTGTTTTTAAGTTTGAGTTTAAAGGTACATCAAAAGTTACTGTTGGTTGTTTTTGCTGAATTGGGGCTTTGCCTTTCCTTTATTTGATTGCTTGGGAGAGGCAGTTGAAGTTACAGCTTTCCTTCCACTAGAGCAGATATCAAACCCTTTAGTCTGCTTTGAGTGTTTTGTTGGTACATCAGCCACACTTGAAACCTTTTGAGTTTTAGTAATTGGTTGAGTTGGCTCATCATCCAATAAATCATCCTCATCATCATCTGTTGTTTGTTCATCAAATTCATTATTCTCTCCTTGATAAAAGTCAGTTGGTTTGATTCGTGATGGTGCTAAACTTTTAACAAATTTTATCAAAGGTGATTTTGATGTTGATGGTGACTTTGATGATGATGATGATGATGATTGTTTGGAATCATCAGTCTTTTCATGTGTGTCAAGTAACTCACCTTGGTTGTTGGTCATTGAGTCAGGTAAAGGAATATAATTATCATTATAAGGTGGGTTGACCTTGTTATATCCTAAACCTGACGGGTCTTTGTTACCCCTTTGTTGAACAAGAAGTTCTTCAAACTTCTTGTTGCTTACCTGAAACTTCTGAAGTTTCACTTCAGTTTCAACATGCAATGTTTTTGATTCAGTCAACGATGCAGAGAGGTGCTTAACTTGAGCTGCTAGTGTTAGTTTCTCAGACATTAGTTTGTCTAAGTCATTTTGTAATGAAAGTTTTTTGGTTGCATATTGTTTATGTTCTGATTTTAAGCTTTCATTCAAAATATTAGTTTCAATAACTTTCTTCGAAAGTTTGTCTGCATGCTCTCTATATTTGTTGACTTCATCAACACATGCTTGTGTGTAGAGGTTTTCCCTTACCTCTTTTAGGATTTCTGAAATTTTATCTTCAATATCTGCCATGAGGGCATGATCTGGAGATGGAATTTCAGCCTCATATAAGCTCTAGTCACATTCACCATCTTGTTTGATTATTATTGTAGAAGATTTTGAATATTGATTTGGACTGTACTGTGTGATTTGTGGTGGGGTTGGTACAGCTAGAATGCTGCTTGGAGGTGGAACATGTATGTTTGAGTGATAGCTACTAGATGTTTGTGTCTGCTTCGTGTTTCTGTCAACTCTTGGCTGCTGGCATTCTCTTGAAAAATGTCCTTATAGTTGACAATTATAGCATCTCACTTTTTTTTTTGTCAAAACCAATCTTGGTTTTCTTGTCCATACTCAACCCCTGATTTCTTTGCAAAAATTGTTTAGATCTATAGGCAATCATAGCCATAGACCATTGAAGATCCATTTCTTCAACCATGTCTGGTGGGAGTTCATCCAAATCTTGTTGAATGATTTGTTATGGTGTTAGACTTGCACCCAAAAAGGATTCAAATCTTGTTGAAAGGCTGCATAAGCTGCCTTTTGCTCTTCACTTTGCAAGATAATAGTGAGAGCATCCATTGGCTTTTCAAGTCTATGTGTGTTGTGGGTCTGAGTGTGTGGCTGTTTGTTTGAGTTGGAGATGTGTGGATGCCTTTTGCTTTGAGGTGTTTCTTCAGGTAAAGCATGCACACTAGTCTTTTTAGACTTCTGTTTGTTGCTGGATGATTCAGGTGCTGAGAAGAATGATGTATCACTAGAATCTAAACATTCTTCATCTTCTTCTTCTCCAGTGCTTGTTAGAAAAGCACTGTTTGTATGTTGTTGTTCTTTGAATTTGTAAGCCTCTACATGTCTGATGTGATTGTTATTTCTGGATTTTTCATCCATCTCTAGAGCTTCAACTTTGGCTACTAGTGAGTCAAGGGATAAGGCTTCAAAATCCAGTGTTGCTTTCATCAATGACACTGACTGAGTCCAGCTTTCAGGCAGTGTGTGCAACATCTTTTTGTTGATTTCAACAGCTTCATATTTCAGTCCATACACAATCATTTCATTTACTAACTGGACATATCTATGTAGCTGTTGTGGGATAGATTCTCCCTGAATATGATGGAAAGTTTCATATTGGGTCCTCAATTTTTCTTTCTTGATTTCCCGTATTTCTTCACTTTCTTCACACATTGTGTGAAGTACTTTCCACAATTCATGAGCTGTTTTGAAATTTTCAACTCGAGTTAAAATTTCAAAAGGCAATGTCAAGGCTAGTATACTGTATGCCTTCATGTCTGTTTTGACCCTCTTGAGGTCATCACCAGCTATGTTTTTCAAGCTAACTGGCTTCTGTATGTTGTAATCAGGTCCAAGAGTCAGAGGAATGAAATGACCCTCGATTATAGAAGTCCATAAATTAGGGTCTTGAAAAATTATCCAGTTCCTGAACATGATCTTCCATTGTTTGAAGTCTGACTTGTTCTTTAGTCTGGGTGGTTTTAGACCACTGTTTGTTCCTGAAATTTCATTAGCCATGATTGTTTAATTTTAACCTAACGTTTTAAGTTAAATTTGTTTGATGATTTTAGCTTGATGAAAAACTTGTTTAACCCTAAAGTCTCTAGGATTTGTTTGTTAATAGAGTCACCCTTTTTTAAATTTACTTACCGAATAAAGGAATTAATTAATTGAAATTAATTAATGTCCAATGTTAGGTCACTTTCAAATCTCGGTGAAAAGAAAGGAATATTCTGTCAAGGGAATATCAATTTTTTAAAGTTGTCAGTCAAATAAAGTCAAAACCCTAAAAACACAAAAATTGTTTTTAACAGTTACCTTTTTGGATCAAAAAGTAACTTTTTCAAAAATTTCAAAAGAAGATTATATTTCTTCTTTTATTTTCCTGATGAACCAACACAATCACCGTAGATTATGAAGGTTATGAATGATCAAACCTAGGGTTTATTCTAGGGTTTTTGGTGGCGGCTATGCTGTTCTTTACAGAATCAACAATCGGTTTCTTGATTGAAGAACAAAAACCAGATTCAAGTGAGTTTTTCACTAGAATATGATGATTTTAAACACTTTGAACAATTCAAAATGTTCAAAACAATGAGTGTTTGATAAAAATTTGATGAAACAGTACTCGAATGACTGTTTTATCAAAAACCCTTAAACGATAAGGTTTTTTAGGTAATGAGATGATTCTGTTTTGAAAACAGTGTTTGAATGAAGAAAATTGATAGAACAATACCCGTGTATTGTTATATCAGAAAACCCTTTAAATCTGATGAGGTTTTTAGAGAGTTTTTGTGATGAACACGTTTGAAACTCGCGTATGAATGCTGATTTGAGCTTTAAAATCATAGAAACTTCTTCACAATGCACAAAAACAGATAAAGAAATCATGTTTGTTAAGCATTTGATGAATGTTAAGAGTAGAAGAAGGTTGTTGTGATGTATTTTCAGCTCGTAAATGTATGGTTTGAAGCTAATGAACCACTGATATCATCTTGTTGATTGAGATGATCGAAAATCAATGAATGATTTGAGCCAAAGCTCTGATACCAACTGTGGAAATTCGATAATCACAGGATCGAATATTGCAATCGTATTGTTGTCGTTTATCAGATCTGTGATGCGGAATCTCACAGACCTATTGATGATTTCAAGTGAAGATCTAATGCAAGATATATTGTATGATGATGAATGATTTGTTTTGATTGTTTGATATGTTAGATATGATTGTTTGTTTGTTTTGTCTATTTGTTTGTTAGAAACCTCTATGAATGAGAAGGACTAGCTTCTTTTACATTCTTCTGCACTTCTTCTGTTGCCTTGAGAGATTCTTTAACATCTTGTTCTGTGGCTTGGTCTTTCTCTGCTTCTTTTACTTGTTCAGCCAGAGGATTAATCTTCAAAGCATTGAGGCAGTTCACTATGTGTTCAGTAAAGTATTGAACTGCACTCTTCTGATCATCATACTTATACTTGATTGGTAGATGTACCAGCTGTTCCAAAGTAGACTGATCCAAGCTTTGTATATCAATGTTGCTGACCAGTGTGGTCACAACATGCTTTCCTTTCAAGATCTCCAAATTGTTGTTCTCAGAAATACTCATGCCTGTTTGAACAGTGTGTCCGCAGTACAATTTTATATTGTATGTTATGGACCCCTGCTTCTTATCCCTCACTGTACCCAAAAACATCAATGAAGCACTCAAAGACAACAGTTGGATAGAAGCCATGCAAGAGGAATTACAACAATTTAGAAAGCAAGAGGTATGGAAGCTGGTCGATCTACCTGAAGGTCCATATGCCATTAGCACAAGGTGGCTCTTCCGAAACAAAGCAGATGACAGAGGGATTGTCATAAGAAGCAAGGTAAGGCTGATCGCCCAAGGATATACTCAAGGGGAAGGCATTGACTATGATGATGTCTTTGCTCCTGTAGCAAGACTAGAAGCCATCCGAGTTTTCCTTGCGTATGCCTCATCCAAAAAGTTCACTGTCTACCAAATGGATGTCAAATGTGCATTCCTCTATGGCAAGATAGATGAAGAGGTATATGTTGCTTAACCACCAGGGTTTGAAGACCCAGAATTCCCTTACAGAGTCTACAAGTTAGATAAGGCTCTGTATGGTATTCATCAAGCGCCTAGGAAGTGGTATGCAACTTTATCTAAGTTTTTACTGCAGAATGGATATACCCGAGGGAAAATAGATCAAACATTGTTCTTGAAACGAAAAGAACAAGACTTGTTAGTGGTTCAAGTCTATGTGGATGACATAATCTTTGGCTCCACAAACACACAACTTTGCAAAGAGTTTGAAACACTTATGCAATCAAAATTCCAAATGAGCTCAATGGGAGAACTTACATTATTCCTTGGTCTATAAGTTCAACAAACAGCTGAAGGAATTTTCATCAACCAAAGCAAGTATGTGAATCAGATATTATATAAATATAATATGTCTGATTGCATATCAAGCAAAACACCATTTGCAGCTAGATTAAAGTTTGGACCTGATCCAGAAGGAAAATCAATGGACCAGAAACTCTATAGATCCATGATAGGTTCCTTGATGTACCTAACAGCAAGCAGACTAGACATCTTGTATGCAGTTTGCATGTGTGTAAGATACCAAGCAGATCCAAAAGAATCACACATCAATGCAGTAAAGAGAATCTTTAGATATCTAAAAGGCAAACCAGCACTTGGTTTGTGGTATCCAAATGATGGAGATTTCTCTTTATCTGCATACACAGATAGTGATTATGGTGGATGCAATCAAAACAAAAAATCTACAACAGGAGGTTGTCAATTTCTTGGATCAAGACTGATCTCCTGGCAATGCAAGAAACAAACAAATGTCTCTGTCAATAGCTGAAGCAGAATACATAGCTGCTTCTGCATGCTGTTCTCAAGTGCTTTGGATTCAAAACAAAATGCTTGACTATGGCTTTAATTTTCTTCAAACACCCATACACATTAACAACTCTGCTACCATGTTTATTACTGACAATCCTGTTCAACATTTTTAACATGAATGCCTTTTATGGATGAATGTTGTTACATATGAGCTAGTAGATAGATAAACATGGTAAAATAAAATATATGTAAACAAGAAGAGGTTGTTCTCAATAAAAACAAGCAAGGAAAGTTGGATTTTGAAGATGTAGGAAGCTTGAAACCTCTAAAAATCTCTTGATCCTTGCTAAATCAACTTGGAACATACTTGATTGTAGAAGACAAGTTTGATAAGTGATAGAATGATAGAGATGGCCCGGTGGAGATTTTATGGTGGGAGAAAGAGAAGAGATTGAAGTGTGTTAGTTTGTGTGAAATAAAAAAAGTGATATTGCTTTATAACTTTCTCTAGTTTTTGTAATCTATTTTTTATTTGTCTTGAAGTGTTAAAGTTGGTCAAAGAAGATGGAAAGAGGATGACAAGAATGGAAATATTGGTACACTCCTTTAAACAATTCTTATGTAACTTCACTAAAGGGGAAAACTTTGAAGGATGTAAAGTCAACATGGATTTACATTGGGATAGTGTGAAAGTGAAAGAAGATAGGGGGTGGGATGAGAGGGGAACGACCAACATGGTGGGGAAGGGGGTTTATATATTCAATTTATGTAGTATTGGGTATTTTGGGTGGTATTTATTGCACAATAGGTATTTTTACATATTTTTATAATTTTACTTGTTACTTTTTTTTAAAATGCATCCAAATATTATAAAAGCTTATATAATATAATATATTTTAATATTGATGATATGTTAATAATACATCGTGTATCTAGTAGTCGCGTTAAAAGTATTCATTCCGGTTAAAATATCAATTTATGTGTTTAGGTTTATTTATGAATTTAAGCTTTCCAATGTATTTAATTTGGAATATAAAATACTATGAAACACTTTAAAGCATTTATAGTATGTATATATTAATTATCACCAACGTTCGTGTGTGCTGGATTTACCGCGTGTAAAAATGGTAATTACGCCGAACCACCAATGCATGAAATATTATACATGAAATTTTACAATGAATGCAATGACCTTAAATAGATAGAACTCAATTAAAACTCATGTAAAATATGCATAATTATGACTAAGTCTGTCCGGGTATTGACTTGAAATTGCCGGTTGTCACAGGTACACCTTGGGTGTATGAATCGATCAGTTGGTATGGTGATATAGGTCCCAGTTTATGTTATCAATGTACTTTAAAATAATAGCAAAAGTCTTTTAGAATGCTTATGTAAATAATCAACTTTATTAGTTGGTTTTTTTATTTTTATTTGTCTCAAATGTTCTTCTCAAATTAAGGTAGTCTGTTTATAAGTTTGATAAAATAATCAAATCTTCTCTTGGTGAGATATTTCAACACTAGGGGTTGAGTTCAAAATGATTCATATATTTTATAAAAAAGGATTTTAAAAAAAATCCTTAACAATTCATTACAACACTAAACTTATAGTTAGAAATAAAATACGATCAAGAACCACCAAGTCTAACAGTCCAATCTTTATAAGTTCATGTGGGCTTTCTCACGACGCAAGGTTTATAAACCTTGTTTGAAATACCATGTGCACATCATTTTCCTATAAATGATTTTGACAAATAAAACATCAGCATAACGCTAGTGAATGATGTTACTAGATGTTTTTTATAAAATCAAAACAACATGTTTCATATCAATACTTATTAAGACAACTTGTTTTATAGTTGACCTATTTTGTTGACACGGCCCAAACCGGGTAGCTGGTATACACTAATATTATCTGGTTCATATACATTGAAATGATTTTAGCGGCATTATGGCATAATACTCAGTCACCCACTAATACGTGTGATTGATATACATATACTATGTTATGATCATTTAAACTCTTGCTTAATAAGATTGTATGTCATCACATGTTGGTTGTTATAATAATGAAAATAGTTATAAACAGACATTTCATAAACATGCTTAAAATCTTATTATAAACACTGATAGACATAGCATGCAAATGAAAGTGAAAGTGAAAGAAGATAGGGAGTGGGATGAGAGGGGAACGACCAACATGGTGGGGGAAGGGGGTTTATATTTTCAATTTATGTAATATTGGGTATTTTTGGTGGTATTTATTGTACTATAGGTATTTTTACATATTTTTATATTTTTACTTGTTACTATTTTTTAAAATACATCCAAATATTATAAAAGCTTATTTAATATCATATATTTTTATATTGATGATATGTTAATGATACATCGTGTATCTAGTAGTCGCGTTAAAAGTATTCGTTATGGGTAAAATATTAATTTACACGTTTAGGTTTATTTATGAATTTAAGCTTTTGCAATCTATTTAATTTGGAATATAAACTACTTTGAAACACTTTAACATATTTATAGTTTGTATATATTAATTGTCACCAACGTTCGTGCGTGCCAGATGTACCGCGTGTAAAAATTGTAATTACGCTGAATCACTTATGCATGAAATGTTATGCATGAAATTTTGCAATGCATGAAATGACCTTTAATAGATAGAACCCGATTGAAACTTATGTAAAATATGTATATTTATGACTAAGTCGGGCCGAGTATTTACCTGAAATTGTCGGTTGTCACATACTCCCCATGTTAGAAAGAATTTCGTCTCGAAATTTTGTTAGTGTCTTCCGTAGTCGCTACGGTTTCAAAAAAGTAAGGGTATTTGAGTTTCATTTGATCCTCGCATTCCCAAGTAAATTCTGGTCCTTGTCTAGAATTCCACCGGACCTTCACTATGGGAATGTGGCTTTGTTTCATCCTCTTCACCTCTAGATCCATGATCTCAACAGGCTTCTCAACAAAATGAAGTTGATCATCGATCTGAACCTCGTCGAGTGGTATAACTAGGGTTTCATTTGACAAGCACTTCTTCAGATTTGACACGTGAAAAGTGTCATGAACACTACTAAGTTCTTGTGGTAGTTTGAGTTTGTAAGCTACGTGACCAATCCTTGCTAGGATTTCAAATGGTCCAATTTATCTAGGGTTTAGCTTACCATGTTTACCAAAACAAATAACTCCTTTCCAAGGTGAGACTTTAAGTAGAACTTTATCTCCCACTTGGAATTCTAATGGTTTGCGTCTCACGTCAGCAGCTTTTCTGACGGTCATGCACGGCGTTGAGTGGGTTCGAAATCTAAGTGATCTTTTCAGTTGTCTCATGTATGATCTCAGGACCAGTAAGTTAGCTATCGCCTACCTCTTTCCAACACAATGGAGATCGACACTTCCTTTTGTATAGTGCTTCGAATGGTGTAGCCTTGATACTAGTGTGATAACTGTTATTGTAAGAAAATTCAGCCAAAGGTAGATGAGTATCCCGACGGTGTCCGAAGTCTATAACACAAGCTCTAAGCATGTCTTCCAATGTTTGGATAGTCCTTTTGTTCTGACCATCGTTTGGGGGTGGTATGTGGTGCTCATATCCAATCATATGCCCAAGGCCTTTTGTAGTGATTGCCAGAATCTAGAGGTGAATCGACTGTTTCGATCAGAGATAATGGAGATTGGCATTCCATATCTTGAGACAACCTCCTTGAGATATATCATGGTCAAACTTTTCATTTTATCAATTTCCTTAATTGGTAGGAAATATGCAGACTTTGTAGCCGGTCCATAATTACCCAAATCGTATCACAACCGATAGATGTCTTGGGTAGTTTTGTGATGAAGTCCATGGAAATCTGTTCCCATTTTCTTTGTGGAATTTCTGGTTGGTTCAGTAATGCTAATGGTTTCTAATATTATGCCTTAACCTTTGAACACGTGTGTAAGGATCACACTTACAGGCTGATGCAACCAAAGACCTCTCAGCATGCACATATGAAGTATAAGGAAGTTACCTCAGAAGATTTGATATAACTCAGTGAATTATACTAAGTATCAAATCTTCCAAAGACAAAAGACCAAATCTTCTAAAGCCAAAGATAAAGTCTTCTGAAGCTTCAAAGATAAAGTCTTCCGAAGCCAAAAACTAATTTCTTCTGAAGACAGAGAAGACATGCTTTTTCTGAATCACCTATTGACAAAAGCTGAACTACTTTCTGCTTCCACCTCTGAAGACTCACCAAGTTATATGAGTTGGTGAAAAGGTCATACTTTTTTCAAACTTTAGATTAAGGTCTTATGTCTGTAACTTTTTACTCTTATACTTTTATTCTTTTTATAATATATTAGGATGTGAGCGATGGCATGTCATAGTCACTAGTCAAAAGGCAATCTGCCTTTTGACTCTACATTGATCTTGTTATCTAGATTAGTGTTTCCAGCTGTCCTTCAAAGTATGGCCGCTGTAGGATATAGTATAAAGTTTCTCAAGTACTTGTAACTTTAGATGATAAGCTTTGTAACACTTTGTAAGAACTTGAGAGCAATATACATCATTCTTGAAAACCATACTATCTTGTTCTTGTTTTGTTCTTTCTTGTGTTCTTTTTTTCATCAATAGCCACTTCTCTATTTGATCTGTTAAATATTTTAACACTCTACTAACAACTATGAAACTATTGCATTAACCCCCTTCACCGGTCCTACAAATAAATTCTAGATATGTTTTCTTTTGGAAGACATCAAGTTGACTTCGGAAGAAAATTATGTCTTCAAAGCAAATAACTACTTCTGAGAAATTTACCTTCGGAAGAAATTCTGATATATCTTTCGAAGCCTAAATCTGTCACTAAGTACTTATATGTCTTGAAGGACTATTTTCTTCCAAAAGCAATTAAGTCTCGGAAACTTTATTCTCTCTTTGAATTAAATTTATGATATTTGATATCTTCCAAAGCAAAATTGGTCTAAGAAGTAAAAATACTCTAAGTATTTTTCTTTCAAAGCAAATTTTTGTAAAGTTAAGGAATATCTTTCAAATTCAAATTGGCTTCGAAAGTTTTTCTCAAATCTTCTAAAGACAAATTACCTTCAGAAGATTTTAGAATTCTAAGAAAACTACCTTTTTGGGCACTTTTTCAGAGATGGGACTGATATTTGGATTTCAAAGTTTATCATTTTGCATTAATTTTGTCTCAAATCCTTACCATATATATTCATACAATGGTTCCCCCTCATTCACCTTCCTCTTTATCTGTAAAAGTTCAAACCCTAAATTCACCCACAAACTGGCTTTGTTTTTAGATTCCTTCACTTCTAAGCTACTCAAAACGGCCAATCCTGATCCTCGAAACCAACCAAATTTTTCCATGCATCTACATAGGCAACACAATCAGGTTGCTCTGTTATCATCTGAGAAAGATCTAGGTTTCTCAGATGTTTACCGCTTATTATCTCTCTTAAACTACCTCATCTCCTTCATAATAGACCCTCCATTGTATGAAGAACAACTCCTACAGTTCTAGAGGACCTGCCAAGAGGTCATCTTGGACGGTGAGAAGGCACTGCCTGCCACAGTGCTGGGGAAGACAATTTTCATCACTCTAGCCACCATCAACTCTCATCTGAGGCAGGATGATGCAAAAGGCGAGTTGTCCTTCCCCAAATCTACTGTACATAACTCATTCTGGCAAATGGGCTATGAAGGGGACTACTCTGTGATGGTTCCAGGAGTCAAGTTCAAGTACTCCTATTTTTTTATACAAACCTGCTTGCTAACTTGGACTCCTTAGAGTACTATATGTTCCCTAGATATGTTCAACACATTCTTAACTGTGAACTTGGCTCACAGTTAAGGGGAACAGGTAATACTCTTAAATTGGCACAGATGAAGCTGACATCTTCAAAAAAATAAGAAAGTCCACTGTTGGCTTCTCAGGGTTAAAAACAACCCTGGTCCCAAAAATGTTAGAGCTCTTTGCTCAAGGTGACAAATTGGCAGCACCAGCCAATGTTGAACCCACACTTTCTACATCTGCACCACCAACACAACAACAACTACAAATCACAATCACCTACCCCAGAAAATCCAAACGAACCTCTGCTCAGTCTACTCAGGTTGAGTAGGCCCCCATATTACTACCCATGCAGGAAGAAGTGGACACAAGAGCTCCTGCTTCTCTTGAGGAGCAGACCACTCTTATCATTTCTTTGATCAGTGCTGAGGTTCCTCATGCTCAGCCTAATAAGCTCATTACCCCTGCCTTAAGCCATCACTTTGAGTCTTAAAACTCAAGTGATCAACCTCAGGGGAAAGCTACCATCCCCAGCCATTAGACTTAAACCAACCTATCCCTAACCTCCAATTCTATGATGATGAGGATATGGGCTTTAGTGAGTACCATGAGTCTCTCTTCTCCACCCCTGCTCAAGGAGAGATGAGAGCTCCTGAGTCACCTATATCTAGCCCACAACATCCAACTCCAACTGAGGTGGACCTCCCTAAATATGTTCAGGAGGGCCATATGGAAAAGGCTCTCACTTTTGTAAGTGATTACATAATTAAGACCTCAACCATGGCAACCCAGCCCATTGACACTTCTCTTGAAGCTATCATGGTGCAGAGGAAATCCAGTAGCCAAGAACCCCAAGCTGGTGATGAGAAAGAAGACTTTGGTCCTATTCTCTTATACCCCCATGATTCTTCTAATGAAGATGAGGGGAGTCTACAACTAAAGGTGCAACAACTGTCAAAAACATGCACCTATTTAGTTTCTAAGGTAAGTCACCTGGAATTTCAGGTGGCTATCTTACAAAGACATGTCAGTGACCCGTAACTTGAGATCATCAATCTCAAGGGCAAGTTAGCTGAGAGACCTGTCAGGTAAACTCAACTAGGTCCACAAGAACCTGTGGATGTGATGGACCTAACCCTTAGCTCCCCTATGCAAGAGGGTGATGCTACAAAAAAGGGGGAGAAAGTCCTACCTACAATCACAGAACTTGGGAGTTCTGCCCAGAGTATGGACATGGAGGACTCACCACCCTCACTTGTAGTTGTCCATACTCAACAACCTCATGAGGCCCATATTAATATGGATTCCCTGATTCAAAGCCTGTTTTAGGACGGTATACCAAGAGTGATGTCTACCCCATCCAACCCTACTGAAAATCCAATAGTCGGATGAATGTATTATGCTGATAAAAGAGCCCTGGTAATCTTTAGGTCTCGGGGACAATAAGAATTCTTCAACTTTCACAACCAAAGACACTATGAAAGCTTCTCTCTAGTTGACTAGCCACTTGCCAACGCAAGTCAATCCAGGCAAGATGCAAGGTTAGCTGAGAGAATTCAAGAAACGGTGCTTGAAGAGTTCAAGAGGAGATCCAAACTATATAGACAGAGGCTAGCAAGCAAGACTGTTGGTCTACTAGATACTGAGATGGACCCTAAGATTAGCTTCGAACGAGAAACCTTGGCTGAAGGCCTAGTAGTTGAAACTGTGAACCTTGAGACTGAACTGCTTCAACACCCATTACCCTTAATAAGGCACCAGCTGGTGAGGGTGTCTCACAGCCTCTCTCTAGCCAAAGCTCAAGTGCAACACCAAGCAATGAAGGCCCAAGCTCTCTCCATCTAGAGTCACACAGGCCAGTGACTGATAAAGGGAAGAGGAAAATGTCCTCTAAGGAGATTGAGGAGGAGAAGAGAGAGAGAGAGAGGAAGAGGAAGGCAAGGGGAGAGAGTTCAAGAGGGACCCTAGCTTTATGAAAGCTACTATCAGGGCTGCCCCCAGGCTAAGCACTCAAGAAGATGAGTTGAGGGCAGCCAAACTGAACTATCTATGGTCTAGGAACTACAATGTTGATGAACTCATCTCTCTTTCCTTGGATAAACTGAATGAACTGGCTGACATGAATGTGTTAATGGAGAGGAAGGAAGCCGAGGTTGCAGAACTGTTTCTTAAAATCAAAGAAGAAAGGAGAAGAAAAAGACTCTACAAAGCTCCTACCCTCTCCCAGTTTAAGAAAGCTCTGAGGCAGATGTTGTAGCTACTGAGCAAGAAACTTAGGTAGGTAGGGAATAAGATAGACAATACATGATAACCTACCTGAGTGCCACATGCCCTTATCAGGCAGTAGACATGCTTCCTTTATCTTATGAATACATTGAATTTGAATACCTCAAGCAGCTTGAGCAAGAAGTGCTAAAAGAGAAAAAAGATGCTAAGAGGAAGATGAGGGAAGAGGCTGTAAAGTCAAGAGCCACCATCAGAGCAAATCAGAAGAAGTTTGCTGGCAGACAGAAGATGGTGAGTTTCTTGAAGCTGTATCGGTTCTCCTGAAGAAGACTTGGTCCAATGTCTGTATCCACCAAGGATGAGCACATTAGAGTGATCAAGTAGAAGATCAAGAGGGGTGAGCTAGTTGACTTGCATTCTCCACCAAGTCAGCCTGCACCTAAAGCTAAGGTCAAGGTTGAAGCATAAGAGACAACTCACAAGGACCTAGTGCAGCATCACAGCCAGCTTCATCTTCTGACCCACAACAGGGTCCTGATCCCTCTCCTTCTGAATCTGTGAAGAAAAAGGACCTAACTAAGGAGGATAAACAAGAACCATTTGGTACTCAAGACCGGCCTTCTTTGTTAAAGTATAGAAAGAGGAAGAGGATGGACATCAGAAGGGAAAAAAGAAGAAGAAAAAGAAGAAAAAGTCCAAGGCATCCACCTCTGCACCTCAGGATGGGTCAGAACATCCTAAGGGAGATCAAGAAGAGGCTGCTCAACAAAGTCCACTTATTATAGAGCTCTTGCTACTAAGAGACCCATCTTGTCTTGAGTATTTGCTACTAACCCAGACAGATGGTATGTCACTAGATATCAAGGGGGTCAAGACATATACTTCTGGCAAAACATACTTGACCTCCCTCTACATGACCTCTATAACATGAGGAGGTACTTTGAGAGTCTGAGGAATCCTGACCAATTGATGATGAAGGGAATGGTCTTGATTCTGATGAGGACTATCAACAGATGAAGATCAAGCTTCAAAGTTCTTCTTCAGTTTAGTAGCATTAGCCTAGAGGGAGTTTGTAAGGATCACACTTAGAGGCTGATACAACCAAAGAGCTCTCAACATGCACATGTGAAGTACAAGGAAGTTACTTCGAATGATTTGATATAACACAGTGAATTATACTAAGTATCAAATCTTCCGAAGCTAAAAGACCAAATCTTCCGAAGCCAAAAATGAAGTATTCCGAAGCTTCAAAGACAAAGTCTTTTGAAGCCAAAGACTAATTTCTTTTGAAGATAGAGAAGACATGCTTTTTCTGAATCAACTTTTGACAAAAGCTAAACTACTTTCCGCTGCCACCTCTGAAGACTCACCAACTTATATGAGTTGGTGAAAAGGTTATACTTTTTTCAAACTGTAGATTAAGGTCTTATGTCTGTAGCTTTCTACTCTTGTACCTTTATCCTTTTTGTAATATATTAGGATGTGAGCGATGGTATGTCATAGTCACTAGTCAAAAGGCAATGTGCCTTTTGACTCTATATTGATCTTTTGGTCTAGATTAGTGTTTCTAGCTGGCCTTCAAAGTATGGTTGGCTGTAGAATATAGTATAAATTATCTCAAGTACTTGTAACTTTAGATGATAAGCTTTGTAACACTTTGTAAGAACTTGAGAACAATATACATCACTCTTGAAAACCATACTATCTTTTTCTTGTTCTCTTCTTAACTTGTGTTCTTTGTTTCATTAATAGTCAGTTTCCTATTTGATCTGTTAAGTGTTCTAACACCCTTTTAACAACTGTGAAACTATTGTATTAACCCCCTTCACCGGTCTAGCAACGTGAGACACTTGCTAACATAGCTGGCTATGTCAGCTTTACTGTTAGGCCACCAGTATAACTCCTTTAGGTCTTGATACATCTTATCAGAGCCTGGGTGGATGGAGTATCTAGATTTGTGTGCCTCGTTCATCACAAAATCCCTCAAGTTTCTAAAATTCAGTACCCAAATTTGATTCATGAAGTAGAAAGTTCCATCAGACTTGATCTCAAATTGTTTATTCATGTCGTGAAGAGATCCGTCCTTTAAATTCTGTTCCTTCAGTGCTTCAAACTGAGCTTCTTGAATTTGAGTAGTTAGACTCGTATGGATCGTCATTCCTAACGCTCCCACTCATAAAGTCTTGGTTCATTCTTTCCTGCTTAGAGAGTCTGTAACAACATTCACCTTTCCAGGATGATAACAAATCTCGCAATCATAGTCATTTAATAACTCGACCCACCTGCGTTGTCTCATGTTCAGTTCCTTCTAATCAAAGATGTGTTGAAGGCTTTTATGGTTAGTGAATATAGTACACTTGATACTATACAAATAGTGTCGCCAAATCTTTATTGCAAATATGAAAGCTCCTAATTCTAGGTCGTGAGTAGTATAATTTACCTCATGCACTTTCAATTGTTGAGAAGCGTAAGCAATAACCTTGTCATGTTGCATCAGGACACAGCCAAGTCCTTGTCGTGAAGTGTCACAGTACACCACAAAACCATCTGTTCCCTCTGGTAGGGAAAAAATTGGTGCAAAACACAATTTTTTGCTTTAGTAATTGAAATGATGCTTCCTGTTTATCACCCCAATCGAACTTTTTTTCTTTCTGGGTTAAGGTCGTCAATGGTTGGGCTATTTTAGAGAAATTTTCAATGAAACGATGGTAATAACCTGCCAGACCTAGGAATTGTCGCACCTTGGTCGGAGACTTCGGTGCTTCTCAATTCTTAATGGCCTTTATCTTGGATGGGTCAACATGTATTCCCTTCTCGTTGACCACATGCCCGAGAAATTGCACTTCTCGAATCAAGAAGTCGTATTTTGAGAATTTTGCGTACAATTTCTCGTTCTTGAGTAGTTCCAATATTAACCTTAAATGTTGTTTGTGCTCAACCTTGGTTCGTGAATATATCAAAATTTCATCGATAAAGACGATAATGAATTTATCTAAGTAGGTTTTGCACACTCTATTCATAAGGTCCATGAATACGGCTGGTGCATTGGTTAACCCAAATGGGATGACCATGAACTCGTAGTCACCATAACGAGTTCGAATGCGGTCTTAAGGACATCCTCCTCTTGGAATCGTAATTGGTGATATCCCGAACGTAAATCAATCTTTGAGTAATAGCTTGATCCTTGAAGTTGATCGAACAAGTCGTCGATTCGTAGAAGTGGATACCAATTCTTAATTGTGAGTTTGTTTAACTCTCGGTAGTCAATGCACATTCGGAATGATCCATCCTTCTTCTTGACAAACAAGACCGGAGCTCCCCAGGGTGAAACTCGGCCTTATGAATCCTTTATCTGACAATTCTTGCAATTGATTAGACAACTCTTACATCTTTGATGGAGCTAGTCAGTATGGTGATTGTTCTACTAGAGCAGCTCCAGATACCAAGTCAATTCAAAATTCGACTTGTCTTTGGGGTGGAAGTCCAGGCAAGTCCTCCTGAAAGACTGGTAGTCTCGTACGATAGGTATGTCCTTGATTCTTTTCTTCTCCACTTGCTTCTCTACCATGTGTGCCAAGATTGCATGATAGCCTTTTCGTAAGTACTTCTGGGCCTTCATACACATAATGATCCTGTTGGACCAAAAGAACCAATGAGCTGATCAGAAAAACCTTTAAGTCCCACAGACATTACAACAACTGAAGTAGTCTGCAACAGCTGAAGACATCAACTGATAACAAGGTCTGAAGACAAAGTCTGAAGTGAAAGAGCTGAAGACAAAGTCTGAAGTGAAAAGCTGAAGACAAAGTCTGAAGCTAAAGAACTGAAGACAAAGTCTGAAGACAAAAGCTGAAGACAAAGACTGAAGACCAAGTTTCAGATGTTGTCACAACAGCTGAAGAAGACCTCTTCAGTAGTTGTGATGGTTTCCTTTCAGTAGGTATATTTTCCTTTCAGTTCTTTTGTAATCAGTAGTTTTATGTTTCTTGTAATCAGTACTTGTAGTTTCAGTAGTTTTAGTTTCATCTTGTACTTAGCATACTCTGAGATGTTCTCAGTTGTTGTGAACATTCTCAGTAGTTTGCTTACTTTCAGTTGTTTGTAATAATTCTGTTAGATGTCACTATCAAGTGACATCAGCAGACGTCACATTCCTTTATATAAGGAATGTTGACCTAATTGTAACCGGCGTAGCTTAGCGAAGCTTAGCGAAGCTTAGCGGCCGCCATACCGAAGCATTTGTGCATGAATGATATTATCCCTTTTGCAGAAAACCCTCTTTCTCTATAACCGTGTACTGTTCCATTGAATATCTATTGTGTTCTTGCTATATTTGTCTAATTCTTGTTCTAATTCCGCTGCGATTCAACTCTAATTGATCAAACTTAGATCATTGATCCTGTCAAATGGTATCAGAGCGGGTTAATCATTGATCGGTTTAACAATTGATCATTGAAACTGCTATTTCGATATCTAAAGTTTGATCGAATTAGCATATTTGCAAGAATTGGTTATAGAGATTGATCTTCTGCTGCTTCTGGTTATTCAATTTGAGTTTCTTCTTGGTTCATATTGAGTTTGTTGTGTTTTTGTGCTAAATCTATTGAAACTTGATTGAATTGGTTTGAATCTGAGAATGACTACTCCATCTAATGACCCTCACAATACTGGCTCCTCAACCAAGCCTCCGATGCTGGTTAGGAGTGAGTATAACATATGGCAACGAAGAATGCTCCATCACCTGTCTGTTAACAGTTCAGGTTGTTGGACATCTGTGGTTCACGGTCCACACAAGCCTATGGTGAACAATCCGGAGACCAACCAAATGGTTCCGAAGAAGAAGGAGCAATACTCAGATGAAGATCGTAAACTGTTTGAGATTGATGCTAAAGCCCATGGAATTCTGGCCATGGCACTGCCTAATGAAATCTATTCTGGGCTTATGCATCATGAAACTGCTCATGACCTCTGGAATGCTTTGAAGGAACAATTCGGAGGAACTGATGAGGTCTTAGCAAACAACAGAGAAATCCTCGCCCAACAATATGAGACATTCTCTCATAGGAAGGGTGAGACACTGACTCAACAGTTTGAGCGTTTCTCCTGCTTGATCTCTGAGCTGAAAATGGTCAAGCATGAGTATACTAACAGCCAGATGAACAACAGATTCCTCAGATCACTGCCTGAGAGATGGGACACATACACCATTGTCCTACGCTCCAGTGCAAATCTGGATAGCCTATCTCTCACCCAACTCCATGGGAAACTGCTTACATTTGAAAGAGAGATAGAGCAGAAAAGGAAACTGGCATCATCAGGAAAGCTCACTGATGACTTTGTACCAGGGAACACTGCCTTGGTCGGTCATGAGTCAGAATATGCTGGATCAGAAAGCCATTATGATGAGCATATAGATTTCTCTTCAAACAGTTCTGATCATGCATTTGTTGGTGTTGACAGTCATTCTGGGTGTAATAGTGATAATTTATGCTTTATCATGGATGATTTGATGGGTATTGCTGATGATGATTTAGAAGAGATGGATATTTTGAGCCAAATGGCCTTGATCAATATCAGATCTCAAAAGTTCTACAAGAGAACTGGTAGGAAATTTCCAGGACTCTCTGGCAAAACCAAAGTTGGTTTTGACAAGAGTAAGTTGAGGTGTCACAAATGCCACAGGCTTGGGCACTTTGCAAGAGAGTGTAGATCAACTGGATCTAACTCCTCTGCACCCTTTGTGACCTTTCCAAGCAATAGTTCACAAAACAAAGGGCAACATCCTGCTAGTTCTGGTCATCACTCACAACCTCAATCTCCTGCATATTTTGTCCCTCAGGGTCCAATGCCATATCCATATCCCTGCTATTACATGCCACAGCCAAATCCAGTTCAAGTTCCTATAGCACAACAACCTCAAGCCCTACCTGAGCCTCAACCATCTCCATCACAATCTCAACCTCATCACAGCTTCTTCACACCAGGAGTTGTTGACTGGAGCAGCTTACCAGATGATCTTTCTGGTTTCAATGAGCAATTATTTGCTGGTGCTGGTCAACATGGTGGTGAACATCCTTTTGGGAATCTTGCTCTCATGGCCCTGGAGTCTACTGAGGGTTCCTGCTCCAATGCATCATCTTCACAGGTAACCCAGGTATCTTCTGAGGCTAAAGCCAAGTTATGTTCTGAATCATGCATAGCTGCCTTTGTCTCTATTAGAGAGGCAAATGTAGCTTTAATCAATCAAAATCTTGAGCTTGAGAAAACTATTTCCAAAAGAAAAGCTGAGTATGAGTCTGCTCTTAATGACAAAGATGATGAGATTTACAAGCTTAAATGCCAACTTAATGATGAAAAGGCTAAGGTAGAGGTCATACTTGAGAACCACAGAAGTCTCAAAGAGACACTTGCAGCTACCCAAGTTGAGTGTGACCGCTGGGTAACATCCTGCAAGGGATTTGAAATGCTTCTCAGCAAGCAAACAGCTTCAAATGTGAAGTTTGGAATAGGTTACAATCATACTGCACCACCTACTGATTTTACTTCAAAATCAATAGTAAAATCTGAAGGTGAAAGTAATTTCCAAACCACATCATCATGTGATTCATCCTCAAATGATAATACAAAATTAGAGGATGAAGTCAGTGTTAAGATCTCAGCAAATCAATTGCCTGATGGTTTAAATGCTGATAAACACATGAAGCTGAGCAATTCAGATGTTGTCCCTCAAAGTACTCCAAGTACTGAAGGGCAAGTCACAACATCTGAAAAGCATTTCAAATCTGCTGAAATAAAAGGATTAACAACTGCTGAGGAATCTATCATACGGTCTTTCAGGACGGATAGAGAACAGCTGAAGAACAAGTCTTCAGTTGTTACCGATCCTTCAGTACTTAACACAAGTACTGAAAGGAGGAAAGTACTGAAGATCACACCTTCAGTAGTTTCCACTTCAGCAGTTGATCAATCCAAGATGAAGAATAAGCCATGTGAAATATGTGGTAAATTCAATCATCTATCTGATGAATGCTGGTACAAAAAGGGTTCCAAACTCAACAGAGATAAGCTCATTAAAGAAGAGATTAATAAAATGAAAAATGAGTTTGAGACCAAGTTTGTACCACAGTCATCTCAAACTGATAAACCCAAGGCCTCACCAAAATCCAAAAAGAAGGATGGGGTTTATCAGAAAACAGCTGATAGTGTTCCTCATGATAAACATCAGACTAAGTCTGTGAATTTCAAGAAGGAGGAAATGGTGGGTCACAGGAACTCATCAAAAACAAGTACTGATGTGTCAAATGAGCTGAAGGCTTTAGCAACAAATCAGACACAACTTGTTATGATGGTTCAGCATTTGTTGGGGAGAGTTAACCAACTAGATGCACCTGTGATCAAACCACTGAAAAGGAAATCCAAGCCCAAATCTAAGAAATCCATTTCAGCACCATCTCCACCTTCATCAGCTGTTAATCATGAGAAACAAGTTATGGTTAAATCTGTTGATGAAAACAGACCCAAAACCAAAAAGGTTTGGGTCTCTAAAGCTAACTAGTTTCTTATGATAAATGCAGGGTTCTTCAGCATGCCAAAGAAGCATCTGGTATGTAGACAGTGGAGGATCTATGCATATGACTGGGAGCAGTTCTCTTCTTAATGACTACTCTCAAGGAAAGAAGGGATTTGTCTCATTTGGAAATGATGCTAAGGGTTACATCATCGGGAAAGGATTTGTGTCAAATGGAGAAATCAGATTTGATGATGTTAACCATGTGGAGAATCTCAAGTATAATCTACTGAGTGTCAGTCAGATGTGTGATAAAGGGCATGTTGCACTTTTCACAAGCCAGAACTGCCGGATTCTGTCTTCCAAAGTTCTGAGGCTGATTGACAAGGTATTGGATGAACATACTCTCCTGAAGGCCAACAGGATAGGAAGAGTATATGCCTTGGATTTGTCAAAGAAGATTGATTTAAAAGGTCATCCTTGCCTGTTCTCCAAGGCCTCTCCTCAGGAATCTAAACTGTGGCATAGAAGGCTGGGTCATGTTAATCTCAAAAACATGAATCAGCTGATCCACAATAGTTTAGTGAGAGGTCTACCAATAAAGGAGTTCCACTGTGATGAAACCTGCACTGCTTGTTTAAAAGGAAAACAACACAAAGTTTCATTCCCTCCTATAGAAGAACCAAAGTCCACTGCCTGCTTGCAATTACTGCACATGGATCTCTTTGGTCCTGTGAGAGTAATGAGCATGGCAAAGAAGAAATACTGTCTGGTAATTGTGGATGATTACTCCAGATTTGTATGGACCTTCTTCTTGCATTCAAAGGATGAGGCTGCTCAGACAATTATTAACTTTGTGTTGTATGTTGAGAAGCAGTATTCCCTATCAGTCAAGTGTATAAGAAGTGATAATGGAACTGAATTTAGAAACCATACACTTGATGATTTCTACCTTTCAAAAGGAATCAAGAGGCAGTATAGCATCCCAAGGACTCCAGAACAAAATGGAGTAGTGGAGAGAAAGAACAGGACCCTAATTGAAGCTGCAAGGTCCATGTTGGCTGACTCTGGTTTGCCACTGACCTTTTGGGCTGAAGCTGTCAACACAGCATGCTATGTGCAAAATAGAGCTTTAGTGAATCAGAGGTTGATGAAGACTCCTTATGAAGTTCTACATCATTTGGCTCCTCTAATTTCATTCTTCAGAGCATTTGGGTGTCCTTGTTACATTCTCAACACAAAGGATCAACTCCAAAAGTTTGATTCTAAGGTGGATGCAGGGTATTTTGTTGGGTATTCATCCACTTGCAAGGCTTACAGAGTGTTCAACTGCAGAACAAAGATGGTTGAAGAAACCTTGCATGTGAAGTTCAATGAATCTCCTAAGGACAAAATCCCACAAAACCCTGTGGAGTTGTTTGATCTGGACATACTGCAATATGTTCCTTATCAGCCTCCAGCTGTTGCAGATCATGTGAATTCATCACCTTCTGCAGCTAGTCATCCATCTGGTGGTACTGATGTTGATGATGATCCCAGTACTCACCTATTCAAGTTTAGTGATCAACTGCCTGAGTCTACTAAACTTGATGTTCCTGTAGCTTCAGTAGCACCATCCACAACAAATGCTGATGAGATTTCTGAATCCTCTACTTCATTTGACTTGCCATCTAATACTTGGTTTCAAGAATCTGGATCAACATCTGTTGCTGCTGAGCGTGCTACAAACACTTGCACAGATCTCATAGTGTACCAAGAGCTGAAGAATCACCCAATGTCTCAAATCATTGGTGATATCAATGCTGGTGTCTCAACTAGAAGTCAATTGTCCAACTTCTGCTTCTATGCTCTCTTCATCAGTCAGCAAGAGCCAAAGAACTATCATATTGCATTAAGAGACAATGGATGGGTTGATGCCATGCAGCTTGAGCTTCTTCAGTTCAAAAAGCAGCAAGTGTGGGAACTGGTTCCTCTACCCCCAGGTAAGTGTGCAATAGGCACTAAATGGGTGTTTAGGAATAAAACAGATGAAAATGGGCAAATTGTCAAGAACAAGGCCAGACTGGTTGTCCAGGGGTTTTCACAAGAAGAAGGTATTGATTATGATGAAACCTTTGCCCCTGTAGCCAGACTGGAGGCAATTAGATTGTTCTTAGCCTATGCTGCATTCCACAATCTTAAAGTTTTTCAAATGGATGTCAAAAGTGCATTTTTATATGGTAAAATAAAAGAAGAGGTTTATGTGTGTCAACCACCAGGTTTTGAGGATAATAAACATCCTGATTGGGTGTATAAACTTGATAAGGCTCTTTATGGGTTGAAACAAGCTCCTAGAGCCTGGTATGAAACACTGTCAAATTTTCTTCTTCAGAATAATTTCACTAGAGGCTCCATAGATAAAACTTTGTTCATTAAGAAAGTGGGTCAGCATAAGCTCCTTGTTCAAATTTATGTTGATGATATTATTTTTGCATCCTCTGATCCACAGTTGTGTGATGCATTTACAAAGTTGATGCAACAAAAATTCGAAATGAGTGCCATGGGAGAATTACAGTTCTTTCTAGGTTTGCAAATCAAACAAAAGGCTGATGGAACTTTCATTCATCAGTCAAAATACACAAAGAGTCTTTTGGAAAAGTTTGATTTACAAAACTGTAAGCCCTGTTCTACTCCCATGTGCAGCACCACACAACTGGATGCAGATCAGAAAGGTAAAGCTGTTGATGAAACACTTTACAGATGTATGATTGGGTCCTTGATGTACTTAACAGCTTCTAGACCAGATATTATGTTTGCAACTTGTGTTTGTGCTAGATTTCAGGCTGCTCCTAAAGAGTCTCATTTGATTGCAGTCAAGAGGATCTTTAGATATCTGCAAGGTACTCAATCTCTAGGTCTTTGGTATTCCACTGGGCACTCTTGCAAATTAGTTGCTTTTTCTGATAGTGACTATGCAGGGTGTAAATTAACTAGAAAATCAACTTCTGGTGGATGTCAATTCCTAGGCAACTGTTTGGTTTCTTGGCAGAGTAAGAAACAAACATCTGTTGCTACATCCACTGCTGAAGCCGAGTACATTGCTGCTGCAAGTTGTACATCTCAGGTACTCTGGCTTCAGAATCAATTATTGGATTATGGCATTACAGAGACTAAGACTCCATTACTAATGGATAGTGCTTCAGCTCTTTGTATTGTCAAGAATCCAGTCCAGCACTCTAGGACCAAACATATTGAGATCAGACACCATTTTATTAGGGATTGTTTTGAAAAAGGTCTGATTGATCCAAAGTTTGTTCCTAGTGCTGATGAGCTTGCAGACATATTTACTAAGCCTTTGGACAGTTCAACTTTCCAAAACCTAGTGTTAAGGCTTGGTATGCTGCAGCTAGAATAAGTGACAACTACTGATGATCTCAGTCAACAAGTACTGATGAGCATTCGTATACTATTGTCACAAATAAGTACTGATAAGTTCTTTTATCCTCAGTAGTTTTCATAACTACTGAAGACTAAATTACTTAAAAGTACTGAAGTACTCTATCTGTTGAAAAGAACTGATGTGGTTACAACTACTGATGTAGTTACAACTACTGATGTCAGTATAACAGATAAGTACTGATGACCAATGAAACGTCTGAAAATCAGACAAAAAGTCTGATAAGTGTTGAGGTCAGAATGAAACAGCTGATGAGCTAAGAATTGACGACAACAGCTGATGAGAAACTTTTCTCTTCAGTTGTTTCTACAACTGCTGTTTCACTTCATACAACTGAAGCCAAAACCATGTCTTCAGTAGTTTTACAACTACTGATGACTAACACCAAATCTTCAGTTGTTTACAACACCTGAAGCCAAAACCATGTCTTCAGTAGTTTCACAACTACTGATGACTAATACCAAGTCTTCAGTTGTTACAACTTCTGAAAGTTAAAACCAGGTCTTCAGTTGTTTTCAAACAACTGATGACAGCACCAACACTTTCAGTCGTTTTATATCAGCCTTTTCTTACCCTATAAATACCTAAACCTACTTTCAAACGTTTCATTAGCCGTTTTATGTCCTTCACTCTCTCAACAATGGCGACCATGAAACTCAAACCCAGACACAACTGTGTTGCCTACCTCTCGAAATCGGCCTTTTGGAACAAATTTGATAATGCCATCGATCTTATGGTAGATTCCCAGTACCGAACCGCTTTTCTTCTGAATCCTACCATATACCCCGATTCCCTAAGCCAATTCTGGACCAACGTCTCTGTGCAAACTGGTGAGAATGATAGCCAAATCACTCTCCAGTCGTTGGTTAACCAGAAACAGGTGGTCATCACTCCAGACATCATTCGACAAACCCTAAATCTACATGATGCCACCTGTGTCACAGAATACCCGAAAGGCACAACTGATATGTCTTTCATCAATAACGGGTATGAAGGAGACTTAAGTGCTACCACCATTCTGAAGAAGCACTTCCATGATGCTGAACGTCTTATATTCCACATGGTGAATGTCTGCCTTGCATCAAAAACCTCCTCATGGGATCAGATGTCCTCCCGATGGCAACAGGTATTATACTCTATCTTTGAACGACAAAATCTAAATTTTTCTGAGATAGTTTTCATGGAACTAAAGGATCTGGCTTTGAAACCTGTGGCAAACAGATGGATATTATATCCCAGGTTTCTCATGGCCATAATTTTAAATCAGCTAAAATCAGACGGCCTTGTTGGCCTTGGAGTCCCTGCTCCGGCTGTATTGCCTGAAGTATACTCCAGGCACAACTCTGACCCTACACTGAAAGGGGCTGCCCGGCTGCTAAAACCCAAGCAGCGGGAACCCACAGCCTCCACTTCCAGATCCAAAGTCCCCACCAAACCCAACACCAAAAAGCCCAAAAAGGCTACTCAGGGAGATGAGTCCCCTGAGGATGCCCCTGTACCACCAATACAGGAAACACTTACTGGTTCTAACCCCCCAGTAGTGTCAAAGACTCCACCAGCCCTAGCCGCTCAGGCATCCTCTCAACAGGATCCTGATGCAACCATAATTGGGGATACCACAATGCTGGAACCTATCTCAATTGAGAAGGTTACCATTGAAGAGCACCAGTCACCCCGGGTGCAATCTGCTTCAAACCTATCTCCAAATGCAACCGCCCCTCAAAGCCCAACCATTATAGTTGCACAAGTGCTGAGTCAGCTGCATTCCTCTCCTCCTCCCCAGAAACCAATTACAATGGGGAGAACCTCAACAGCTGAGGAAGAGGACCAAAATGCTGCTGATAACCCACAGCACAGGGGTTATAATGTTCAATCTCCCCGTGTAGAGGAGGAGGTTAGAACATCTGGTGAGGCTGCCACTTCTACTGATTCAGCAAATGAACAGGATGCAGTTGGTAACATCTCTAAGACCTCACCAGAGGCAACTGCCGATGAAGGACTCAGTCCTGAGGCAGGAAGTCCCCAGAACCAAGAACAAGGGGCACATGCTACAACTGATCTACACTCAGGGCATGTACATCCTGATTCAATCAGGAGGTCAGGTGATTCAGCAAAGACTGATGATGACCTGGGCTTTTTCTTCGATGTCTTAGCCCATAACACAATCCTTGAGGCTGAGGTGAGCAGACTCAAAGAACTGCTTGCCAAAATGTCTCAGGATCAAAGTCCATCTGCCCCAATAAACCCACAGATGGCACCTTCATCTGAAGGTTCACCAAACACTCTGAGCAGATGGTTGCTACCTTTCAACATTCCTTACCTCTCATCACTCCCATCATCAATGAGATTGTGCATAAAGCCATTGATGAGAGGATCTCCTCAAATCTACAAACACTTGTTGATGATGCTGTGCAAAAGAAGCTTTCTGCCATTCAAACCCCTGAACCCAATGCACCCAAAAAGGGGGAGTCTAAGGCAGTGAAAGAAAGAAAGAGAAAGAGAGTGGAAGATGAGAAACAACAAGAGAAAGAAAAGGAGTTAGAAAAGGAAAAACAGCTGATCACATACAAGAGAAAGAAAAGTGCTGAAACTCAAAAGCCTGATGAAGAGAAATCATTGGAAGATCTGGTTAAAGAAGCTGATGAAGCTCACAGCAGATCAATGGACAGAATAATAGACCAACTCTTCAGACAAGGCTTTGATACAGCTACATTAGACACTGAGATCAGAAGGCTGGAGATTAAAGAGATACAAGAGAGATGGGCCAGTTACAGTGTGATGGAAAGGGAGAGGTTGGAGATAATGATCAGGTTTATTGCAAAATACTTGGGAAGATCATTAATTGAGATTAAATCATGGACCAGAGACAGTATTCTGGCAATAACCACCAGAATCTGTGCTTCTGAAGCATTCAATAAGGGGTTGATTATCGAAGCCTTAGATGAAGCAGGTGCTGGGAAGAGAACTGATATGGCCAAGCTTTCCAAAGCCAAACTTACCACAAAAATGCTAGATCAGCCTTCCCAAACTCCCACTCAAAAACAACCAACCCCACAACTCTCCAAACCAATCCCTAAACCTAAACTTAAACCAACTCAACCCTCAAAACCAACTCCCTTACCCCAAAAACCACCTCAAACCACATCCAATGATGCACCCAGAAGGAGGAGAAGGGTGTTGAGGATGGAAGAAGAAGAAAGAAGATGATGATGAAGAAGACAGTCTGCCAATCTCTGCTGTTCTAAAAATACCTGAGCCCAGAAGTCAACAAATGATCACACCAGACTTTCAGAGGCAAATGGTGAAAGTTAAGATTGAAGAAGAAGAACAGCAGAAACAGCACGATGAGCAACTTTTGAAGATGGTTGACAAAGAGTTTCCTCAGTCATCATCTATACAAGCCATGAAGAAACACGCTCAAAGGCTGTATGCTCTCAGGCATACCTTTCAATATCAAAAGGAGAGAGTAAGGATTTGGCCAGACCCCAGGGTTAGTTCTAGAATTCATAAGAAATCCATACCAAGTAGATACAATGGCCAAGTGAGAAAGACCATAGATGCTGTTATTATGTTGGCCATTGTAGTCTCACCCTGGGAGATACTTGAAGACTTCAAGAGAGCCTACAAGTCAAAGATGACCCCTCAAACTCTAATGGAGAACAAAATGGTCAAGAAGGGGTTGTTATACAAGAGGCTTGAAGAGATCAAGAAAAATGAACTCCAGTTGTTATTAGAAGGGACTCACCCAGATGAATTTGCTTACAGAGAGATAACAACTGTTGAGTTGAAAAATGGAAAGACAGTAAAGTACCTATCAGAGTACTATGGCCCAGAGTTCTTCTTCGAAGGAGAAGCAGAAGAACTCACTAAGGAGGAACAAGTTGTTCTCCTTGAGGCCTACGTCAGAGAGTCTTATAGACTCATCAATGGGAAGTAGGTTTCATGGTTGGGATAACAGCTCTGTGTCCAGTTCCCCAAGACAGAGTTCCCTTCCATCCTTTGACATTCACATCTACTGAAACCTGTTCCCTGGCCTGTGCTTATCTGATATCTCTGAAGCTGATCAAGAGAGTATTTCTGCCAAGAATAAGTGGGACCTCAATAAGCTTAAAGGTTTTGGCTGCATTGGTTCAGGGGGAGTTTGTTGGACCAAAAGAACCAATGAGCCTGATCAGAAAAACCTTTAAGTCCCACAGACATTACAACAACTGAAGTAGTCTGCAACAGCTGAAGACATCAACTGATAACAAGGTCTGAAGACAAAGTCTGAAGTGAAAGAGCTGAAGACAAAGTCTGAAGTGAAAAAGCTGAAGACAAAGTCTGAAGCTAAAGAACTGAAGACAAAGTCTGAAGACAAAAGCTGAAGACAAAGACTGAAGACCAAGTTTCAGATGTTGTCACAACAGCTGAAGAAGACCTCTTCAGTAGTTGTGATGGTTTCCTTTCAGTAGTTATATTTTCCTTTCAGTTCTTTTGTAATCAGTAGTTTTATGTTTCTTGTAATCAGTACTTGTAGTTTCAGTAGTTTTAGTTTCATCTTGTACTTAGCATACTCTGAGATGTTCTCAGTTGTTGTGAACATTCTCAGTAGTTTGCTTACTTTCAGTTGTTTGTAATAATTCTGTTAGATGTCACTATCAAGTGACATCAGCAGACGTCACATTCCTTTATATAAGGAATGTTGACCTAATTGTAAGGCGTAGCTTAGCGAAGCTTAGCAAGCTTAGCGGCCGCCATACCGAAGCATTTGTGCATGAATGATATTATCCCTTTTGCAGAAAACCCTCTTTCTCTATAACCGTGTACTGTTCCATTGAATATCTATTGTGTTCTTGCTATATTTGTCTAATTCTTGTTCTAATTCCGCTGCGATTCAACTCTAATTGATCAAACTTAGATCACTGATCATCTGTCATATCCTTGAATCGATATTGTCTCTCCACTGGGAAGGGAATATGAACAATCTTCTCATGACAAACGATTTCCGCTTGATTTTTCGACACCCAATCCATGCCATAACGATATTGAAACTCCCGAGTGTCACCGGTAGTAAATCTATGTCGAACGAGTAATCCGCAAAATTCAATGCACCCTTGTATTATCTTGTCAGTTTTTATTAATTTACCGTTAGCTAATTCTACATAAAATTAGAAGTCAAATATGTAGGAGCATCCAAGCAGTGGACTAACTCACTAGACACAAAACTTCTATCGGCACCCGTATCGAATAAAATAGAGGCACAGTGTTTGTTTACGAGGAACGTTCAGTGACAATTATCGAGCTTCTCCAGCTCTAATCACAAAAGCTCGGTCGTGCGCGTTGTTCCCCACCAGTCTGCTTTAGATTAGGGCAATCCTTGCGAAAGTGTCCAACAACGCCATATTCAAAACATCCCTGATTATTTCCTATTTTGGGGGTAGGTTTGCCTTGCGACAATCCCTAGTTGCATGACCAAAACGCTTACATTTCTGGCATATGGAGTCCACACATGCGCCCAGATGATGGGAGTTGCACTTGTTACACATAGGTAGGGTTCCAACATACCTACCTTCTGCTTTCTTCTCTGATGGGCCAGTAGTGAAAGCCCTAACAACTTCTTGTTTGTTTTTAGTTTGATGTGGAGTATTCCTGCCATGGTTGTTGTCCACTTCCTCTTGTTTTCATAACTCCTCTCTACCATCGATCTTCACAAACACTTCCTAACACAGAGCTTGATCAGTCAAACCATGAGCTATTCTGACCACTTCTTGGATGGTGGCTGGCTTGAATGAGGTCACCATGCTCCGGATTTGGGGAGCAGGGCCCTAAATATACCTTTTTATCGACTTGAATTCCAGGTTAACCATGTGAGGGCATAAGCGAGCAAGATCATGAAATCAGGTGCTATAGCTTGTCACTTCCGCACCTTTCATGGTGTGGTTCCAAAATTCTACCTCAAGCTTTTGTAATTCGCTCATAGGGCAATACTCTTCAATTAGCATCTGTTTCAACTCATCGTATGTGATTTAATAAGCAACATCAATACCAAAGGTTTGGGCATGAGCATTCCACCAAGTGAGTGCTTGACCCTTAAAGGTACAGATGGTGAATTTTGTCTTGTTCTCCTCGGCGCAGTTACTGATTCACTGAACTGACTCCATCTTCTCAATCCAACAGACCAAGCTAACAACTCCTTCATTACCGCGAAAGTTAAGTGGTTTGCAATTCAGAAAAGTCTTGTAAGAGCATCCCTTGGTATTGGCATTAGATCCTATGTTGAAGGTTTAATCATATTAATAACAATTAAACATTAACAATAAGCCTTTTATCTCAAGTCTTTAATTACACCATTATTATGATACCTCCTATGCCACTTCCATTTCCTCTGTTCACCTCAGATCCTCTTGCATTGTGGTTCACTTTATGATGTGCATTGGCATCTGCTACTCATTGCGCCACTAGCTGCTCAATGGCCGCAACTGTCATGGGAGTACTGTTTCCCATGTTGGTTCAGACGTTTCTCCTTTATGGTGGCATGTTTCTTCAAATAATAATGATAAGTAAAATAAGAAATGTAACAATGTCAAACACATGTGCACCAAAAGTAAACAATCATAACAACCAAGCAACCATGTATATAAAAGATAATATAAACTTGATAATACTTTGTTCAAATTACAAAGTATATTAATAGTTCATACTCCTACAACAAGTTCATATCCAAATATACGTGAGCACGCCGCTCACGATAGGCAATCAACGGAGTAAGCGAGTAATGCGCCTGTTTGTATCGCAGTCATAGCCATCAGCATATATGACTGCAGTGTGGTAGAGGACTCCAAGCGCTCCTTCATCATGGACACTCTTTATGCCACTATCGCACGCTGCTCAGCCATTGTAGCCCTTTGCTCAGCCACATCCCAACTCCATGTCACGGTCACCATCTCTGCTTTACCCTAGTGAGCCTGTCATGCATCATGTGTAGGCCTGATCATCGAGACATCTGCGCTCCCCAATAGGTCCAGTCAACAACCCCCCGCCCCGTCCTCCATATCAATTGCCTCCTGAAGTCTAGTAAACTTGGCCCATATTTCGTGAAACTACCGATCATCCCTCGTAGAACGTACCACGAGTAGAGGTACAGTGAGCTCCACTAGGGGTGATGACTCTCCCACCTCAAAGGTAGAGGGAATACCCTCCATATCCCTCCACTCATCCAACCACTAGGCATCCATTCCCACCACAGACATCGATCTTGTACCTTTTACGCATGGGCTCAGGGGTATGATCACCGGTAGGTGTGGCAGGGCAAATCGGGATACGAACCCGCTTCCTAGGTGTGTGTGCAAGAAGCACCCTTAGGATGAGTCTGATAACGGCGGTATGAAGGCACACCCTTAGGATGAGTCTGATAACGGCGGTATGAAGGCAGTGGTAATGTCAGATTGACGTAACGATGGGCATCTCCATTGTCTCGGGATTAGCGGCTATGGGGGTGGGGTCAGCAGGCTCGGGTTGAGATCACGAGGGTTAGTGTCGGAATTTAGAGAGTAGGGTCAGTAGGTAGGAGACTGAATCAGTAGGCTGGGGAATCGGGTCGACTAGCTACGAAATAAAGTCAACAGAACGAGGAATGGCCTCGGTAGGCTCCGGATTGGAATCCACTGGGTCGGTGTCGGCCGTCTGTGAGATAGAATTAATAGTCTCAGAATCAAGGTCGACTACCTCAGTGTCGCTTGGCTAAGGAGTGGAATCAGTAGGCTCGGGGAGGGTATCTCTGGCTTAGGGGCTGGATCAGTTGGCTGAGCATCAGTGGCCATGTGGCTAGGCTCAAGTGGTGGCTTGATAAAAATGTGTGACCATGGTCACCGGAATAGCCATCGGCATCATTTGTCCAGTGATGCGAGTGAGTCCTAGAATGAGCTCCTCCGGGAGGCTGGCGTGAGTCTTTAGTGTAGGCATCCACCAATACGTGCCTGGGGGAGGAAGAGGTAACCCAGAATATTGGGTCGTGGGTAAGGTCTCAATGGTGTCAGGGATGGGGTCCAGAGTGGAGCGAGCACAAGAGTAGGAGAAGGTGCAGGGGTCTCGGCCTCGACGGGGCTAGTCAGCTGAAGCACGACGGCAGGCATAAAAGTCAAAGGGGCAGGTGTGGACCCTGTAGACAAGGTCGGAGATGCAAGTCCATACTTCTCATCTGAATCCAGGATGTATATCGGTCTTGATGCGGAAGACATCTCTATGACAGGGAACACAAACAAATAATTATATATGAGCTAAATTAATGCATAATGTTGCTAAAGCGATGCAATGAGATACGGTTATAGTCTAGGCCATCTAAGTGCAACCTAAATCCTATAACCAATGGCTTTGATACCAATCTGTCACACCCCAAACCACGGTGTTTCCCCGTGGGGTCGTGAACGTCATGGAATCACATTCATTGATCGACCACTAGATGATTAGTAAAGATACGCTGCAAATAAGTTTAAAAATACATAATTGTTTTCAGAGTTGAATTGCGAAAGCAGTAAAGCTAATGTAAATTGTTTCCAAAACACGACAAATACATAAATAAATGTTCCAACATCATGAATGGCCCTAAATGCGATATGGTCCCATGTTAGCTTAATTTGATCAATGTCACAATGACAATAAAAACACATGCATAAAAATATGTCAACATAAGTTGGTGAGTTTTCACAGCTTTTAAAGTAATAGCAAACAGTGTAATGGGCCATAAGTTTTCCATGATTTGGTTGTCTATCGTACAATACTACAACATAGATAAGCATCGCAAACGAAACTAGACCGTAACTGTAATAAACCACCCCTAACCTGCCTACCATAAGCACGGGGTGAACATGCTAATAATGCAGCCTTTAGACCTCCAGTCAAGGTTAGGGTAATTAACCTGGGTGGGGTAGTACAACCTAATAGTAGTATCCATGATTACCTAGCTTGGGAATAAACTAAGGTCCGATAACAGGGGATTCTGATCTGGTTGTCGAGAGTTGATCAAAACAAGTTATTTGCAGGATCGGTGTTGGTCTCTCAACACAAGGTTTTATCTCACGAACTCACTAAGTCTCATTCGGTTGATGAAGCAGAATCTCTAACTAAGTTGATGATAATATAATAAGTTAATGAACACAAGAATGGCTTTCAAGATACTTTATATATTACTTCTCAACTTATTATCACAAGACTTTTACAAGCATGGTCTTACGTTACAATGAGAAACTATATATACTACTATCTACTGCCGGTTATATTTGGAAAACCAGCTGGAATTTACTTCTAGACAAATACTACATTGCTAGAAGTAAAGTATCTAAGATAAATAATATCCTAGATTAGGTAGTCATGACAGGACCATGACTTACCTTTGTCACCAACTAAGTATGGTAACTGTACTAACTGATAAAGGTGAACAGTGGATTAAAGTATGGATAACTACATGGGCGTGGAAAGCACCATGCAGGTATCAGAGTTGTCAGCGGATGTCAGACAACCCATACTTATTTCCATTGGTCCCTAGTTGATTCTTTTTAAGGTAAATGGCTTTGGAAGAATAAGTTCTTCCGAGGTCATTTATACTTCGGAAAAATCAACTTCTTTCTAGTCTTTCGCAAAGTCTTCATGACTTCATTCTTCAAAAGACTTTGTATTGGATCTCTAATTGTGAATGCTTCGAAAGGAGAACTACTTGGTCTCGGAAGACTTGGTTCTACCTTCGGAAGTTCTTTATATACTTCGGAAGAAAAGCTACTTAGTCTCAGAAGACTTAGTTTCCTTTGAAAGTTCTTCATATACTTCGAAGGAAAACTACTTAGTCTCGAAAGACTTAATTTTCCTTCAAAGTTCTTCATACTTAAGCTTCAGAAGATCTTCAACTTGTCTTTGAAAGAGCAGCTTTGTCTTCGGAAGACTTCTTCAATTATACTCAAAATACTCTAAGTGTTGTTTTGGTTGCACCAGCCTCATATGATCCACAAACTCCCCCTAGGCTGATGCTACTAAATTCACTTCCTTCTGCTCCTTAAGGTCTTCAACACCAGGGCTAGAAGATATTTGTTGTCTCCTTGTTCTTCCCTGATGTGGTGGTGAGGAGCTTGTACAAGTCATTCATAGATAAGAGATCAAGTCTGTTGTTCTAAATGACATGCACCCTTTGCGCGTCCCTCTGAAGAGAGTTAGTTGATGGGAATTGTAGTCATATTCCCATCTAACTATAGGATCCAAAGTTGAGCCTTCAACCATCTGAAGGAATGTTTTTTCCTTTTGTAGTTATGCCTTCTTCCTCATCCTTTGCTCTCTTTTTCAACTCTTCTTTAGTCTTGGCTTTCTTTGTAAGCTCAGCCAAATAAAGACTGGTCAGATGATTTCTGATGTGAGCAGCACCCTGAGAGTTGGTGGGATTGGAGAATGGTTTCTCTGCTAACTCAGTAATGTCAAATCTGCTGAGTGTAACAGAGATGAAGTATCAACCCTGTTTACTTCACCATTCTCTCTTTCCACAGCAAAGCTGTGTGAAGGTTCATCGAACCTCCACTGGACTATTTGTTTTCTAGGATTGAGGGGTTTGGATGAAAGCTTTCCCCCCTTCCTAGTATCCAGAAAAGACACCAGTCTCTCTTCTTAACTTCTTCTCTTCTTCTGTTAGAACATCTGATTGGCTACAAGAATTTGGAGAGCTTGGTCTAGTGTTCCCCTAGGCAGATCAAGAATGCATCTCTTGTGAGGGAACTAGAAGAGCCATCAATTATTTCAGCTTAATTGTCTCTTCCTCACAAGAGATGTCGCTTGTGTTGTGCAGTTGATGAGCTTCTTCTTGATCTCCTTGAACTCTTCTAAGGTCAGGAGCTTAGATGTTTCAGAAGATGGTTTGGTTAGAGATTGGTTTCTGGATTGTGTTTGGGTTTGAGGATAGGTAGTGGAGGTGTTGTTGGGAAGCAATGGGTGAGGGTGTAGGTAAGGCTGATGGTGTGGGTTTAGGGGCTTAGGCTCAGTGGTTGGTTCAATTTTGATGGGGAAGGGAGAAGCGTGGATGTAGGTTATGCTGGTTTGGGTGTTTGGTGTTTGGTTTGGATTCCATCTTCTGAACACTTGATGTTTGAATCACCTCATGCCTTCTTCCTAAGCGAATGTCAGCCTTGATTTTATTGACATGTCTCTGTTGGATCTTAGTGACATGGGACCCACTTGCTTGCCGGAGAAGCCAAGGCTTTGAGATAAGTTTCATCCATCCTTCCTTATCTCCCTCCTTCTTAGCATAGCAAGTTGTGCCTCTTCCTCCTTCTTCTTCTTCTCCCTTAGCTTCTCCCTAGCATCCTTCTTCCTTTCTTTATTGATCTGATCTTGTTCTTTATGGAAAATAAACAATATCGTATCATAATTGTGAGGTGCCAGCTCCTCTTGAATAGCCTCTAGAGCAGAAAAGGCTATCCTTTCCATCCTCTCCCTTTCCATAACCTCCTCCTTCCTTTCCTCTTCTCCTCCTCTTCGGCCAACCTTGCTGCTTCCTCCTCTTTCCTTTTGCAGCAAGGTAGCCTTTTCTATCTTCACAAGCTCATCAAGTGGGCATAGAAGAATTTCTTCATTGGCTACTCCTAGGCTGATGAGCCTGTCAATGACCTCCACTCTCTTTTTGTTGTTGATACTTTTTTGAGCAGCTCTGCTGCTTTGCTACTTGCAGCCAACAGCTTCCTAGTATCAACTCTTCCTTTCTTCTTGAGCTTTCCAATCTTTCCTCCTCTAGAAGCTCCTCAGCAGTGAGCTTCCTCTTCCCGTTAGGATCAGAGGAAGATTCAGCCTTTGGAGACTTAGGTTTAGAGAATTTAGGTTTGGGAGAGGGATTTGAATTATGGTATTTGGGAGAGAGGGGTTGTAAGAAAGTCCTCACTGTTTACCTCAGAGGCTAGGCCAAGAATGGCTCTGTGATGAACAATCATTGGACGAGAAAGACAGTTCAATTATTCTTTCCACTTGGATTTATGCTTCAGAAGTAATGGAACTGCACTACCTATCCCTTCCAAATTGGTTGCTGAGCCATGAGTCTGTATATCCCCTTTGAAGTTAATCTCAGGTTCATAGAGACCTTAGGTTGACCAATTCCTTTTCAGAGGTAGGTGGTGCACTCAGCCTTTGAAGCTCCTCAGCTCCAAAGTAGGCAACGACTACATCAAGGGAAGGTTGTTCAATGGATAGCTTATCAGAAATATGGTTAAAAACTTGTTGAGTCTATAAGCATCTTTGGATCCACTTGAATAGCAATGGGAGCTGTTTGAGGGAAGATGGTTGCAGGGTGTTGCTATGTAGGGTAAAAAGAAGATATGGCATCAAGGGAAGTTGTTTGTGATGGCAAGGCAGGTTCCTCATGTCTTTGTTTCTGTACATTCTCCTTCTTTTGGTAGCATCATCTTGAGAAGTAGATGAGCTAGAGGAAGAACTTAAAAAAACCTGAGTATGTACATGCCTACAAACTTCTCATCTGTGTCTCAGCTAGTTGAGCCTTGAGATTTTCAATCTCGAGTTGCTGAGTGGCAGACCTGTCCTCTAAAGTCTTAACCTTTAATTCAAGGTTTGAGACTTTAGAAAGCAGGTCTCTGATATGAGTTTCAGGCTACCCTATCTTTTTTTGAAGAATCATTGGAGATGAGATAACATACCTAGTATGTTCATCATCACCACCAGTAATGTTTCTTGGTGTCCTGGATTACCCTTGCGTGCTGATTGTCTCTTTCAGTCTTCAACGGCAAGGCTGCCGAGACTCAGTCCCCTTATGTTACCATTGTCCTGAGAGGTTAGTGAAACACTCTCATTAGTGGAGCTGAGCCTACATGAGTCACCTCCATACCAGTTTCGCACCTCAGTTAGGTATAGCGATGTGGGCTAGACATTAGAGGTTCCCTAGGGCTTAGTTGATCTTGAGAGTGGTGTGGTAGATCAACATCATGGCCTGGATGAAACAAATGTCCTCATCATAGGTTGATAGGTCAATAAGGATAGGAGGTTAAATCTAATGACCCAGGACCTTGGTCAGCACCTAAGGATTCTCTTGCGAGAGCAGATGACCGATGATGTTGGTGTCCCTTTTTGGCTGCTCAGGGGAGTGTTGAGACTCACCCTGAGGGCTAAAGGCTTGGTTGTGGCTCGCCATTTTGAGACTGAGGAGACTTAATGCGGACATTGAGGTCAATGGTGGAGGATGGTTGGACCTCTGCTGAGTGGGAGCCCTGAGTTCCACTCGAGCTTTTTTGGTTTGAACAGAGGGGACCTGATCAATCAGAGTAGATTGATCAAGGGTTCGTTTGGGGCGTCTTGTGTAGGTGATCTTGATTGGGTGGGAATAAGTGATTGGCATTTGAGTGGTGGTGTCTGGTGTGGGTTTATCACTGCTGGGCTTAGTGATGTCACCAGGAGCCGTTGGCTATCGCATACCTGGAAGAAGATCAGT